>PJEM01006754.1:32109-55715 GCA_004023845.1 Helogale parvula | reverse complement strand
ATCTTTAGGCCCGCCCCCAGAAATGTTAATGGTGTTAGCTGGCCTTCAAGGTCAGAGGGGAAACCTGAATCAAACCTGCATCCTTACACTCTATTCTGTTCTATTGATATATGTGTCTGCTTTTGTACCGGTACCATACTGTTTTGATCACTACAGCTTTGTAATAGAACTTGAAGTCCAGAATTGTGATGCCTCCAGATTTGGTTTTCTTTTTCAGGGTTGCTTTAGTTAGTCTTGATCTTGTGGTTCCATACAAATTTTGGGATTGTTCTAAATTTTGGGATGGATCTAGCTCTGTGAAAAATGCTGGTGGCATTTCAATAGGGATTGCATTAATGTGTACATTGCTTTGGGTAGTATAGATATTTTAATATTTGTTCTTCTAATTCATGAGCATGGAATGTCTTTCCATTTCTTTGTGTCCTCTTTAGTATCTTTCATCAATGTTTTATAGTTTTCAGAGTACAGGCTTTTCACTTCTTTGGTTAGGTTTATTCCTAGGTATCTTATTATTTTTGATGCAACTGTGAATGGGATTGATTCCTTAATTTCTCTTTCTGCTGCTTCATTTTTAGTGTATAGAAATGCAGCAGATTTTTGTCCATTGATTTCATGTCCTGGGAGTTTACTAAATTCATTATTCAGTTCTAGCAGGGGTTTTTTTTTTTTTTTTTTGGTTTTTTGGTTTTTTTGCAGGACTCTTACGGGTTTTCTATAAATAGTATAATGTCATCTGCAAATAGTGATAGTTTTAGTTTTTCCTTGCCAATTTGGATGTCTTTTATTTCTTTTTGTTGTCTGATTGCTCTGCCTAGGATTCCAGTACTATGTTAAATAACAGCAGGTAAAGTGCACATCACTTTCTGGTTCCTGACCATTGAAGAAATGCTTAGCTATCCCATTGAAGATATTAGCTGCAGGTTTTTCATATATGGCCTTTATCATGTTGAGGTATGTTCCCTCTAAACCTACTTTGTTGAGGGTTTTTATCATGAATGGATGTTGCACTTTGTCAAATACTTTTTCTGCATGTATTGAAATGATCATATGGTTCTTATCCATTCTTTTATTAATGTGATGTATTGTTTTGATTAATTTACAAATATTGAATCACCCTGGCAACCCATAAAGAAATCCCACTTGAATGCAATGAGTTATTTTTTAAAAGTATTGTTGGATTTGGTTTGCTTGTATTTTATTGAGAATTTTTGCATGCATGTTCATCAGGGATATTGGGCTATTTAGTTCTCCTTTTTCATGGAGTTTTTATCTGGTTTTGGTATCAAGATAATGCTGGTCTCATAGAAATAATGTAGAAGTTTTCCTTTCTTTTCTATTTTTTGGAATTATTTGAGAAGTGTAGGCATTAATTCTTCTTTAAATGTGCGGTACAAGTTGCCTATGAAACCATCTGGCCCTGGACTTTTGTTTGTTGGGAGGTTTTTTTAATTATTATTAATGATTCAATTTCTTTGCTGGCTATCAGTCTATTCAAATTTTATATTTTTCCTATTTCAGTTTTATTGCTTTATATGTATCTAGACATTTGTCTATTTCTTCCAGGTAGTCCAATTTGTTGGCATATAGTTTTTCATCATATTCCCTTAAAATTCCATGGATTCTATGGTGTGAGTTGTTATTTATTCTCTCTCATTTGTGATTTTATCTAGTTGGGTCCTTTCTCTTTTCTTTTTGATAAGTCTGGCTAGAGGTATATCAATTTTATTAAATTTTTCAAAGAAATAGTTCCTGATTTCATTGATTTGATCTATTGTTTTCTTAGTTTTTTATTATTTATTTCTGCTCTAATCTTTGTTATTTCCTTCCTTCAGCTGGTTTAAGCTTCATTTGTTTTTCTAGCTCCATTAGATGTAAGGTCAGGTTATTTGAGATTTTTCTTGCTTCTTAAGGCAGTCCTGCATTGCTATATGCTTCCCTCTTAGGAACATTTTTGCTGCATCCCAAAGGTGGTGGACTGTTGTATTTTCATTTTCATTTGTTTCCATGTAATTTTTTATTTCCTCATTGACCAAGTCATTGTTTAGTTGCATGTTGTGCAACCTACATGTATTTGTGTTCATTCCTGAATTTTTCTTGTGGCTGACTTCTAGTTTCATAGATTGTGGTCAGAAAAGGTTCATGTTTTGCTGGGAGCCGCACCGGCCTTGCTGCATGACATGGTCACAGTAAGGAAATGGTAGACATAGCACAGCTCCTGCCACGAGTGACGAAGCTGGTATCTCCTTCTGCTACGACTGCTCATGTAAAATTAAGCCTGTTGCTATTGATTAGGCCTCACAATGTTCCAAATCAGACCGATATTCCCCACACAGATACCTCATGGGAGGAAGCATATTCCCACCTCTATGAAGAGGAAGTTAAACAAAGCACTGCAGATGTTTGTCGAAAGACTCTTCTATTGAGCCTCACAAATTTCAGACATGAAAATGAAGGGGGTTAAAGAACACAAAGATAATGTTTACCCTGGCCCAGAGAAAAGGCCTAACATAGGAAATAGAAGCAAACAAGAGCCAGGTACAAGTTACTGCGCATACATATGCTAATTTGGTGCCCATTGTGAGGATAGGTAAGAGTAGTTACAACTTAAACTCATATGCAAAGGCTGGCTCGTCTAGGGTCTAGGGCGCCTATGGCGCTTACACATTCAACATCAAAGAACGAGGTTGACAAAAGGTTTACTTACTAACCATCATGAATATATTATTCCTCTTGTGAGCCAAATAGAATGCCTCCCAGCCCTATGACTGAATTTTAGCATCATTGTTATAAAATATGTTTGCTATCTGCTTCTCACTGAAAACGTCCTGCTATCTTCTTAGTTGTAAGATTTACTACCCGTTCAAACTAACGTGTATGTTATAGGCTTCTCACGGAGAATATCCTGTTATCCTACGATGTGTAAGTTACCTCATTGTAATTAGAATAGTTCTGAAGAAATGCCTCTGTAAAACCTGTTTCTGCACTCTTTTCAAAGCATCTTTATTACTGAGAATTATTTGTAAAAATTCCACCTTTTGATGTCATAAGTCTATAAATAAAGGCCCAAGACCTGACGAGAGAGGAGATAGGAGATGATAAGGAGAAATATAGAGGATAAGACGATGTCAGGCTGGACCAATTAAGAAACTGAGTGAATGTCTGTCTCTTCATTGTTCTTGTCCGCTGCTACTCCTTCAGGGAGCCCAGGACCAGCCGGAGTGGGCCTCAGGCAGGGTTTGACTTCTATCTTTTTGTTTTTGCTGATACTCATTTTGCGACGTTTATGTGATAATCTTAAGAATGTTCCATATGCACTTGAAATGAGTGTGTACTCTGCTGTTTTAGAATGGAACGTTCTGAATATATCTGTGAAGTCCATCTCGTCCGGTGTGTCATTCAAAATCATTATTTCCTTATTTATTTTGTGTTTAGATAATTTGTCTATTGATTTAAAGTGGGGTATTAAAGTCTCCTATTATTGTATTATTAATGATTTACTTTATGTTTATTATTAATTGTTTTTTATATATTTGGGTGGTTTCATGTTGGGTGCATAAATATTTACAATTGTTTTATTCTCTTACTTGATTCTCCACTTTATGTCTTTTGTTATGTAAGGCTGAACCAAACAGACGCCATGACAGGCTTTGTTTCCCTCTCTAAGCTAAAAGGTCTAAGGTCAGTCTCTTCAGAACCATTTGGCCATTTGGCAGTCATACATTGCCCGGGGGGTATCCAATCAGGAAAGCCCAGCTACCTTACCCCACATTCCTAAGGGTAAAGCCTGTAGATGGGAACTTTAGATAAGACCCTGTTACCTAGTGTTAAAGTTAACCCCATAGTCACCAAACAAGACCCTGAACTCGCTCTGTAATTGGTTAATTTCAAAGATATCCTAAATGTTGTAATTGGGTCCCGCCAAAAGTAACGGACGCTCTGAACAGTGTGTATGGTTAGAGTTACTGCCAATACTGTTGTACCATTATGATTGGGTCACTGTACCTATGTCACAATTTCTTGTAACTCCCCCTTCCCAAACCCCATAAAAACCCTACTCAGCCCTTGCTTGCGGCTCTCAGCATGGATCCACTGCTTTGGTGAAGGCTGTGAGACCGAACTTAGGCTGGCGAGACTAAGCCGTAATAAAACTGCCCTTTGCTTTCACATGCGTGCCTCGGTCTCCCTGGCGGTTTCTGGTTTTGGGGTGATATTAAAATCTTGGGCATTACAGTTACAGTCTTAGTTTTAGAGTCTATTTTGTCTGATATAAGTATTGATATTCCAGCTTTCTTCTGACATCCATTTGTGTGATAAATGTTTCTCCGTCTCTTCATGTTCAATCTGCAGGTATCTTTAGGTCTGAAATGAGTCTTTTGGCAGCATATCTATGGGTTTTGCTGTGAATGTATTTTTTTGATGAGATAAACATTAAATAAGTAGACTTTGAGTAAAATAATTTAGCCTTCATAATGCGGATGGGCATCATCCAATCACATGAAGGCCTCAAGAAAAAAAAAAGACTGGCATCCTTCAAAGAAGAGGAAATTCTGCAGCAGGGTACCTTCGGATTCAAACTGCAAGATAAACTCCCTTAGGTCTCTTGGCTGCCAGCCTACTTATCAGCTTGCACAATTGGATGGTCCATCTCTCTGAACACACACACACATACACACACACACATACACACACACCCTATTGGGTTTTGTTTCTCTGGAGAACTCTGACAATGCAACAATCATTTTTGACTAAGAGTTTTTTCACTTTAATGAACCATCGGCTCTTGGCAATACTCAAAAATGAGAAATACCTTCCTTGGTAGGGCATCATTTTTTTTTTCTGATTAAGCAACTTGTTTGATTCCCTGGGTCCTGGCCAACACAGTGCAATTCAGGCCCAGTGACCTCTTTTTTCCAATATGTGCCAATATCTCTGTCTGTCTGTGTTGCATTTGTGGAAAGTCTTTGTTCCCCTCCAGGTGTTTAAGTTGTAATATCATAAGTTTGTGTGTTGGTTTTCTTTTTATTTTTATCAGACTATCCATAAAATGCTAGGCTAATTGTTATAACTTATGGATAGCAAATGCTAACAGACCATTTTCTTCTTCTGAATAGCAGCAGACATTTCAGGCTTAAGGCAATTAACAAAAAAGGGAGCGATCTTTGTGATGCTATTAGCATTAATGCCCAACCCCCAGCATTCCTGAGAGTGGTCTCTAATCAATCTCTATAGTTAGAAATGGATTCATCCCGCCCCTGTCAACAGGATTGGATAGTTCCCCAAGAAATTCTGGGGGATGGGGAGGGAGTTTCAAGGATTCCATTTAGAAGCCATTCTCTTTTCTCTAGGGCTATAGCATGTGCAGAAGGGGTGTAATTTCGAGCAAGATTAGTCCAATTCTCCTTGATGGTTACCCATGTGGCCTTATCAAAGTAGCCTCTGGCACCTCCTGGTCCTACTAAAAGTTGTGCTGAGATGGAACCGAGACTCATTTCAGTCAGCCGTCCAGTAAGTGGGAAATCTCAGATTGTGCCAAGTAGATAGGGGGTAAATCTTAACTTTCTGTAGTTACTGTAAAAGTTCATTTGTTTTACATCTTCAAGGCATTTTGGTGGGAGTTTACTAGTCAGGGAACTGGAAGCAGAACGAGGAGTAGGGATAAAAATAAGTAACAGGACAGGTGGATTAAGGACTTTTTCAACCTTGTAACAAAGGGTACAGCTATGCAAGAAAGATGGATAGAATTAGCTATGTTATAGGTCAGCTTATGGAAGGTAATGGATTAACTAACTTATAGAATGTAACAGGTTAAACTACTTATGGAATGTAATGGATAATTTGTTGCAAACTGCTCCCCAACCCCTTTTCTCTGGTTGCTAAGATCCAGCCAAGACCAGGCCTCCAGAAAAATTGCTTAGTCACTGCCTAACTATGATTGGTCATCTTAAAATAACAAAGAACTTTAAAATGATAGGTTCCTGCCAAAACTAATGTCTGTGTATTACAATGTAATTGGCTACCATGGAATGCTGTGAATGTAATTGGTTAACTAAACAATGATGTATTCTGTCTATATATATATATATTCTGTCTGTGTATATAATCTCACTGCTGTCTTTGTTCGGGGCCATTCTCTGCACTTTCTCCTTACCATCTGGAGATCAGGTTTGGACTGGTCGTGAATAAAATTTTGACTCGCTTCAATTCCACGTTTGTGGTCCTTTCAACATCACCCTGCAACAGGCTACATCAAAATAAACTTATGTTTACATATGAAAACCACAACTAATTAAAAAGCAAAACCCAAGGAAAGTACTTGTAATGTACTTTTCTGAATATGGGTCACGATCTTCACATATAACAGCTAAAACTTATAAGTTAATTATTTTAAATCATGAATAAATGTTGATGAGAGTATGAAAAACCAATTATTTTCATCGAATGTCAGTGACAATACAAATGGAAATCGGGTTTTTTTTGCAATGAATACCAAGAGTGTTTAAAGTGTTCACATCTTTTCCTTTTTTTTTTTAACTTTTCTTTAATATTTGAGAGAGCGTGAGTAGGGTAGGGGCAGAGAGAGAGAGAGAGAGGGACACACAGAATCCAAAGCAGGCTCCAGGCTCTGAGCTGTCAGCACAGAGCCCGACGGGGGCTCGAACTCATGAGCCCTGAGATCATGACCTCAGCTAAAGTTGGACATTAACAGCTTAACAGACTGAGCCACTCTGGCACCCCCAGAGCTCTCTGCAGCTTGCAAAACTGAAACTCTATCTCCCATTAAACAGCCATTCTCAGCTCCTCCCTTCCCCTCCCACCTGCTGGCACCCACCATTCCACTTTGTCTCAAATTTGACTGGACTTGGTGCCTACTAGAAATGGACTCATGCAGTATTTGTCTATGATTGGGTTACCTCACTGTTCACATCTTTTCAATTTAGTAAATCTGCTTCTGGAAGTCTATTACAAAAATCAGAAATGGTGGAAAATAGGTACATACAAAAATATTCTTTTCATTTTAGGATGGTATAATCTTTGGGGAATTATCACTATGTTCATCCCATGCATTTAGTTGCCTGAATTTCCCCAGAAATTAATAGTGTGCTGTGAGTAAATTTAGAGTACATTTTATCACAGTCTTGTGACTTGAAGATCTGTACCTACTACACAATATAGACAATATTGGAGATAACACCAACAATAATAACATGATCTCTACAAGTGCCAGGCTCAAGCTAAGAACTTGTTGGGTTATTTATGCAGGCCAACCCATAAAGCAGATGCTATTACTGCCTCATTTTATACCTATGGAAATTGTGGCACACAGAGGAGAAGTCAATTTTCAAGAGTCTCAAAGCTCCAAAGAGGACCCCAACATTCAGGCCTGAGGTCTGTCAGAATTACATTGCACATTGGTTTTCAGGATGTGTTCTTGTTCCCAATACAAGAATGAAAGTGGGAGAGGGCAAAACATCCAGGAAAACTTTTTTAAAAATTGTATTAACATAGCTATTGCCCACAGTAAAGTGCTTAATAGAAAGGGGGGAAAGCAATATAGGAAACTGTTCACACAGTACCATTTCAGTATCATAAAAAGTATATTATATTTACAAAAAAAGGCCACAGAAAGAAATGAGCTGCTTGTTCAATTTTTCGACAAATATATCTTGAGAATACAGTGTTAAGCACTGTTTTGTTGGTGTGCTGAAAATACAATGGTTGGAAAAAATGAAGCAAAACAAACATAACCCCTACTTTAGGAAGGGTCCATTATATTTGCCTTTGAGATGAGAGTCACAGATTATTTCTGCTTTCCATCTCAGATATAAATTTTTTTTCACTCTTTTAGACTGTGTGTGTGTGTGTGTGTGTTTTTAGGAGGACAAATGAATAAGAACTTTAAATGTCTTTTTCAAATGATTTTTACAATGGGTGTAACAAGTTAAAAAATCTGTTTAAAAAGTGAGATGTTCAAGTCATGATACAGTAAGAACCTCATGCTTAAATTCAGATTTATGAATGAAAAACCTCTAAGAAAATTTATCACGACGTATTATTAACGATCATTGCTGAGTGATGGGACTAAGGATATGATTCGTTTTCTTTATTACACTTTGTCCTCTAAAGGTTCTATACTGAGGCTAAGTGACTTCTACAATGGGAATTTATTTTACCATATATAAAACCCAGGTCAATAAAATCCAGGACAAGCTGAGAAAAGATCTCGACATGACGATTCAAAAAGCAGAAATATAAGTTGCTAAGGAACACAGCCAGCCCCTCAAGAGAAAAACCAACTTAAAAAGCAAAAGGGTTTTGTTCCAGGGCCTTGAGTTTTCACAAGAAACCCCATTGAAAAGAACAGACTCAGCCCTAGAAACGACCTAATCCGCGCAGGCGCAGAAAGAAGCCTTTTATTTTTTGCGGAAAAGGTTACGCAAAATTTTTTTCAAACACGAAGGGCGGGGGAGAAGCGAGTGGGGTGGATTGGCGGCGCAACATTGCCATCTGCGGGCAAGTGAGACAAAGTGCTACCAATTCCTAAGGAAATATTTATCTTTTCCTCTGATATTCCACGCAGAGACATGGAGATCGTGGCTAAAGAGGTAAAGAGGGATAGTAGTGAAGACCAGAGAGTGGAACAGAAGCTGCCGAACTGTCCCTGCCGCACTGCCTCTAGCACAAAATCCTTTCTATTTCCTCCCGCAGAACCTTGGCAACAAAGGTAGGAAGTCCCAGCACCCAGGAAGAAAGGGGTCCGAAGGGCGAGACTGTGAATTCTTGGCCTGCGCGCAGGAGGTCAGTGAGGTCGGTGCCAGTACATCTCCCTGGCTCTTTTAGAGACTTCCTCCCAGACTGTGTTGCGAATTGTTGGGGAAGAGACCAGAGTGGTGAGGTCTGCATCTAGTTGCCCGCCTTCCCAGCAGCCCCACCGTCTCACGTGCGACATCTGTACGGATTCACTGGTCATTCTCCTCATGTCCAAACCCAGCCTGTGAACAGGGTTTTCCCCGTGGCACACTAGCTGTCTTCCTCTCAACCGTCACTCCTCTGAACCCTCCAGCCCACCTCAGGGCCCACGTCGATGACCCAGTCAGCTCACAGCTTATCTGCCATCAGGGATATTCTTCTCCCCTCGGAACATCCCCCTGCCCTTGGCCATTCCCTGCGCCTCTCCAATGCTGTCCCTTTGTAGCATTCATCTATGTCATCTACCCCAATGCAATGCCCTGTTCCTTAGGCTCCCTCTCTAATGACTCTACATCCACAGCTTTCAACCTCTTGGGGGCCTGCAGTCCAACGACTTCCACGAAGCTGCTCCTCCCCCAGCTTAGCCAAGGCTATAAAACTCTCCCTTTTAAATACATGTCTTTGGCTCCATGCCCTCTCTTGTCTACTCTCTGGGTACACCCCACTAAAAGACACACTCTGCACCATCCATGCTTGTATCTTCTCTCTCCTCTACCTGCAGTAGCCTCCCACAGTCACTAACACCCACTCTTCTCATGATAGTCAATGATAATTCATTAAGAGAGGAGAAGGAACCAAAGAGGAACTCTCACTACTTCCCAGCAACCCTGGACCTACACTTGCATTCTCTGCTGCCTCTCTGGAGGAAGGGACCAGAACCCACTCGAGGACAGGCCCTTCACCTGGATCCCATGACTCCAGGAGGAAGAGGCCTTTTTCTTTGAGAGGGCGAGAGAGACAGAGAGAGAGAGAGAGAGAGAGAGAGGAGGACACAAGTGAGCGAGGGGCAGAGGAGAGAGAATCCCATGAAGGGTAGAGAGAGAGAGAAACAGGGGAGACAGAGAGGAGTGGGCACACCCAAAGCGGGGCCCATGTTCACCTGATGTGAGACTCCAACTCAGGAACCATGAGATCATGACCTGAGGTGAGGTCAGATGCTTAACTGATGGAGCCACCCAGGAGTAGACCTTTGCAAAGATCATTCTTTTGTCTCAAATTGCCATGTTCCCATTTTTTTTTCTGAGTCACTTAATTACCTACAAACATGCTGATATTTCTCATCCTTTATACAAAACAAAGTAAAACAAAGCCATCTCTGATCTCATATACTTCCAAGGTACTGCTGATGAGATTTTGGGATGATGGTGGAGGGTCCAGAGCCCACACCCGAAAAAGAATTATTGAAGACTTCTTTGGTGCAGAAAGGTGATTTTTTTTTTTAAAGCATGGGGACAAGACCCATGGGCAGAAATAGCTGAGCTGGGGTTGTGAAGAATGGCTTGTTTTACAGTATGGAGTTTTCTTCCCTTTCCTTTGTTCTTGGGCAGCTAGGAGTGCCTGAAGAATATCGCACATGTCCCACCTGGAGGGTGGGAGGTGGGGGACTGCACTAGCTTGCACTTTGTCCTCAACCCACCCCATGCTACCTCCTCCCTGGCACATTTCCCTGATGTTCCAAATAGCAACTCTGTTTCCACTTGTTCTATAACTATTTTCCTTGCTAACTATTTCAATTGTGCTTATACCAGCCTTCCCCACAAAAGGAAACTGATTTTGTCAAGGACACTAATGACCTTCATATTGCCAAACCCTAAGATGATGCTCTCATATCCAACTTATTGTATCTCTCAACTGCCTTTGGTATATTTGACAATTTCTTCCTTTTTAAAACCTCCCTCCCTCCCATACTCCCTCACTTCTATTATTTCATTTTTAATTTTGGATATTTGACAGTATACTTTCCGGGTGTTGTTCCTTCAACCACAATAGACACTCCATTCCTCTTCAGTATCTACTTCTTACTCCTATCTTTGCATGTGACTTTTAATAAGACCTTTTTCATGCTACATTCTATCTGTGGGCTGTTCCATCCTTTTTGTTGGCATGTATCATGTACACAATGTGACCCCCCACATTCGTACCTCATACACCAACTTGTCCCCTGAGATCCAGATCTGTCTGTGTTTTTGTTGGATGACCAGAAGGAACCACACAGTTAACATGTCCAAAGCACGCCTCTTCATATGTTGCATTTTATTGGTCCCCACAGCAACCCAGCAACAAGTCCTCTAGATTCACTCTTCTGAATACACCCTGTATCCATCCCCTTCTGGGCTCATCTACTGCTACTGTTTTCCTATCCAACAATCTCCTCATCTCTTGCCTTCATGGCATTATCTCTGATGTACTCCTGTTCCTCGAACACACCAAGCCTCTTCTCTCATTATGAAATTGATCATCACAGTTGTCTCCACCTGGAAGAGTCTCTCCCTGAACCCTTACATGATTGGTCCCTTCTAACCATTGGGTTTCTGCTCCAGTATTGCCTCCTCAGAGAGGCTTTCCCTGACCACTCTGTGTAAAGTAGGTTGTTCCTGGCCTAGGACCTGGGTTATTGTCTTCTAACACTTAGTCCAATAACTTCTATATTCACTGGGTGCTATTCTTTCACTCCCTCCGATAAGTGCTAAGTGACCTGCTTTTATAAGAGTAAGAAAAACACCTACTAAGGAGGCCCCTGGGTGGCTCAGTGGGTTAAGTGTCCAACTTCAACTCAGGTCATGATCGCACAGTTTGTGAGTTCAAGGCCCACCTTGGATGCCTGGAAGGCATCTCAAGTTTTAGGTAAGTTCGTCTCTGCTACGCAACTATCCTTAATAGTTACTAGGCACTGGTAGAAGCAGATGACTTAAGAGTGAATCTCTCTCTGGACACTGACATTAAAATTGGAGACACAGCACCAACTAACTAACTAGTCCTGCTCCCTCACTCAGCCGAACGTTGGGCGCCAATATGTCTAAACCCGAAGCCAGGTGCCGCGTGTCCGCCCGTCCATCCGCTTCCAACCCAGGCTGCGGTGGCACCCACAGGCGCTGCGGTGTGCTAGCTCGCCAGGTCCCATCACACCCATCCCGGCTTGGAGCGTGCCTCCGGTCGGGGCGGACGCAACGGAGGCGCGCTCCTCGCAGGCTTGGAGTGCACCTCCATCCGCCCCTACCAGCAGTGTGGAGAATCGGCGTGGGTTCCTTTCCTGAGGGAGGGAGAGAGACAAGGGGCCGCGGAAGAGGGAGACGCAGGGAATAAAGACACTACTCACGGTTTCCGATCAGACAAGAGAGAGAGAGTTTATTCACAAAACTGTCTCTTATGAAGGCTTTCAGGGCGGGACAAACAATGTAGCTGACGTAGCTGACGTTGGTCGGTTGCTAGGAAACGGGGTTAAGAGATTAAGACTGGAGTGAAAGAGGAACCAGACTAAATTGTTTTAGCACAGCGACCGAGGGGCCGAATACTACCCTGCCTGCAGGCGGTTGATCTTTGATCTTCTGGCTTCTCTGACAGGGAGTGGTGCTTCCCTGCCTATTTTGCAACTCCCTTCTGGGAGTGACAAACCTGGATAGCAAAATGGCGAAGCAGCGGAGCAGCCAAGATCTCAGCTGCTCCCCACACTAACTGATAAAGAAACATAAAATAGAAGCAATTACCAAACATTAACTCTTGTGCCATCATTATCAGGGCAAGATTTATAAAAGTAAACTTGGAGTTCAAAGACAGACATCGTGTTTTAAAAGGGTACTAGGGGCAGCAAAGGCAGTCCTAAGAGAAAAGTTTATTGCAATCCAGGCCTATTTCAACAAACTAGAAAAAGCGCAAATTCAAAATCTAACAGAGCACAAGGGGAGCAGCAAGAGCACCCCAAACACAGCAGAAGAAAAGAAGTAATAAAGATCAAGGCAGAAATAAACACTATAGAATCAAAAAAAAAAAAAAACAACAGTCAAGCAGATCAATGAAACCAAGAGTTGGTTTTTTGAAAAAATAAACAAAATTGATAAACCTCTAACCACACTCCTTAGAAAAAAAAGAGAGAGCACCCAGATAGACAAAATCATGAATGAAAAAGGATCTGTTACAACCAATCCCTCAGAAATACAAGCAACCATCAGAGAGTACTATGAAAAATTATATTACAAAAAACTGGACAACCTAGAAGAAATGGAAAAATTCCTAAGCCCATATGCACTACCAAAATTCAAACGAGAAGAGATAGAAAGCAGGAATAGACTGATAACCAGTGAAGAAATCGAATCAGTTATCAAAAATCTCCCAATGAATAAGAGCCCAGGGCCAGATGTCTTCCCAGGGGAATTCTACCAGACATTTAAAGCAGAGCTAGTACCCATTCTTTTCAAACTATTCAAAAAAATAGAAATAGAAGGAAAACTTCTAAACTCACTCATTCTACGAAGTCAGCATCACCTTGATAACCAAACCAGATGGACACCCAGCAAAAAAAGAGAACTACAGACCAATATCCTTGATGAATACAGATGCAAAAATACTCAACAAGATACTGGGAGATTGAATTCAACAGCATATAAAAAATTATCCATCATGATCATGTGGGATTCATTCCTGGGATATAGGGCTGGTTCAATATTCACAAATCCATCAATGTGATGCATAACATTAAAAAAAGAAAAGATAAAAAACCATATGATCCTGTAGATAGATGCAGAAAAGCATTTGACAAAATACAGCACCTTTTCTTGATAAAAACCCTTGAGAAAGGCGGAGTTGAAGGAATTCACTTAAACATGATAAAAAGCAATCTATGAAAGGCCCATAGCTAATATCATCCTCAATGGGGAAAAACTGAGCGCTTTCCCCCTGAGATCAGGAACACAACAAGGATGTACACTCTCACCACTGCTGTTTAACGTAGTGCTGGAAGTCCTAGCATCAGCAATCAAACAACAAAAGGAAATAAAAGGCATCAGAATTGGCAAAGAAGAAGTCAAAATTTCACGTTTCACAGATGACATGATACTCTACATGGAAAACCAGGTGGACTCCAGCGGAAGCCTTCTAGCACTGATTAATGTATTCAGTAAAGTTGCAGGGTACAAAATCAATGTACAGAAATCAGTTGCATTCCTATACACCAATAATGAAGCAGCGGAAAGAAACATCAAGAAACTGATCCCATTCACAATTGCACGAAAAAGCATAAAATACCTAGGAGTAAACCTAACCAAGGATGTGAAAGACCTACATGATGAAAACTATAGAAAACTTATGAAAGAAATTGAAGAAGACATCAAGAAATGGAAAAACATTCCAAGCTCATGGATCGGAAGAATAAACATTGTGAAAATGCCATCACTACCCAAAGCAATCAACACATTCAATGCAATCCCCATCAAAATTTCACCAGTGTTCTTCTCAAAGCTAGAACAAGCTATCCTAAAATTTGTATGGAACCACAAAAGACCCCAAATAGCCAAAGTAATACTGATGAAGAAAACCAAAACGGGAGGCATCACAATCCCAGACTTTAGCCTCTACTACAAAGCTGTCATCATCAAGACAGTATGGTATTGGCACAAAAACAGACACATAGACCAATGGAATAGAATAGAGAACCCAGAACTGGGCCCACAAATGTACGGCCAATTAATTTTTGACAAAGCAGGGAAGAGTATCCCATGGAAATAGGACTGCCTCTTTAGCAGGTGGTTCTGGGAGAACTAGACAGCAACATGCAGAAGAATGAAATTAGACCACTTTCTTACACCATACACATAAATAAACTCAAAATAGATGAAGGACCTGAATGTGAGACAGGAAACCATCAAAACCCTCGAGGAGAAAGTAGGAAACAACCTCCTTGACCTCAACCGCAAACACATCCCCAAAGGCAAGGGAAATGAAAGCAAAACTGAACTCTTCGTACCTCCTCAAGATAAAAAGCTTCTGCACTCCAAAGGAAACAATCAAGAAAACTAATAGGCAACCGATGGAATGGGAAAAGATAGATGCAAATGACATATCAGATAAAGGGCTAGTATCCAAAATCTAGAAGGAACTCATCGAACTCCACACCCAAAAAGCAAATAACCCAGTGAAGAAATGGGCAGAAGACATAAACAGACACTTCCCCAAAGAGGACATCCAGATGGCCTACAGGCACATGAAACAATGCTCAGCATCACTCATCATCAGGGATATACAAATCAAAACCACACTGAGATACCACCTCGTGCCAGTCAGAGTAGCTAAAATGAGCAAATCAAGAGACTATAGATGCTAGCGAGGACATGGAGAAACGGGCACCTTCCTACACTGTCGGTGGGAATGTAAACTGGTTCAACTGCTCTGGAAAACAGTATGGAGATTCCTCAAAAAACTATCAGTAAAACTCCCCTATGACCCAGCAATAGCACTGCTGGGGATTTACCCAAGGGATACAGAAGTGCTGACACACAGGGGCACATGTACCCCAATGTTCATAGCAGTTCTGTCAACAATAGCCAAATTATGGAAAGAGCCTAAATGTCCATCACCTGATGAATGGATTAAGAAGATGTGGTATATATATATATATATATATATATATATATATATATACACACACACACAATGGAGTATTACATGGCAATGAGAAAGAATGAAATCTGGCCATTTGTAGCAAAGTGGATGGACCTTGAGGGTGTCATGCTAAGCCAAATAAGTCAGGCAGAGAAGGACAGATACCATAGGTTTGCACTCATAGGTTTAACAGGAGAACAGGAGAAACCTAATGGAGGACCAGGGGGAGGGGAAGAGGGAAAGAGAGTTGGGGAGAGAGAGGGACACAAAACTTGAGAGACTATTGAATACTGAAAACGAACTGAGGGTTGAAGGGGAAGGGGGAAAAGAGGTGGTGGTGATGGAGGAGGGCACTTGTGGGGAAGAGCACTGGGTATTATATGGAAACCAATTTGACAATAAACTAATTTAAAAAATTAAAATAAAATCTGCCCAAAAAAAGGGTCTTAGGAGGTGCTGTGTCTCCAATATCAGTTTACTGAGAGATTCCCTCTTAAGTCATCTGCTTCTACCAGTGCCTGGTAACTCTTAAGGATAGTTGCGTAGCAGAGATGAACTTACCTAAAACTTGTGATGCCTTCCAGGTGTTACAGGGCAACTCTGAGTCCACATTCATGTCTGATCAGTCTAGAACTATCATGGAGAGTAGGCAAATTTTTTCATCATATTTCTAATAACATCTCCGAACCAAGAGAAGGGAGGGGAAAATGCAAGTTTTGCCAGCAAGATGCATGGGTGGTGCAGTTCAATTTTACCTGGTAGCCCGGGGAGACAACAGCCATCCTATCCTCAGAACCCACCAAGGACAGTGTGAGAAAAATAAGAATTTCATATACCCCCCTTCCAGCATCAACCAGGAGACCTGTAAACCATACATACCCCTTCCCCATCTTGGAAAGAAGTAGGTTGGCAAGGTGGAATCAGCATTTTCACCAAAGCAGACTGAACATCGATTCAAATAAACCATTCACATTATAGTGAGAACAAAAGACTCCAATAATTAAACAACAACAGCTAATATACAAGATGGAAGAGAAACTAAAATTTTAATCAGACCAAATGACCATGAAGAGAAAACCAGTGAGCACAGCCTAAGGTGACAAGCTTGCACAAAATTTAGCAAATTTGACAAAATGTCCCCTGCAGCACATCCTGCCATGCTTTTCAGCAGCTACCACATCCTGAAACTGCTACCAGAAATAGTGAGTTGTACCCTGCTTGTCATTCTGTTCCTGAAGTGTGAAGTTTGGGACCTGAGTCTGACCATTCTCAATAAAGGGCACAGAACTTGCAGTTTTTGCCTATTTAACCCTGAGCCCAAACCTTCCCCTTTGTACTGTACTGTCCACTTGCAGCCAAAGGCTGTATCTTTCTTGTTTGTAAACTGCATGGTAGTAAAGCTTTTCCTTGACTCTGACTAAATCCTTGCATTCCAGAATGTATTTTTGTTGTTGTTGTTGACAACAGCATCTGATTACAGATACCAGATTAGACACAAATTCAGTGGGGTTTTTTGGTGTATTTGTTGTCGGTTTTTTGTTGCTGTTGTTTGGGGGTTTTGTTTGTTTGTTTGTTTGTTTGTTTGTTTGTTTTTTGCCCCTAACTGTCAAGTCCAGAGCATGGGCACTCATGATGAAGATCACATCAGTCAGGGAGAATAAATCTACCAAAATTCCCATGCAGTCTGAAGAGGACAAGTGATCTCACCATATCATTCTCACTGGCTTCTCCACCCTCCACCCTCCAGTGAGTGAGTGTTAGAGGAGATTGGGGCATCCTTGAATTGTCTTCTACTTACCCAGAACATTTTGCATGCCATAAATGGACCCTCAAAACAGAACACAGAAGAAAGAGTGGACCAGACCAAAACACAGGGTAGAATAACTCACGAAAGCTGTCACTGAGGTGAGCAGGTCCTCCTCAAGTCATCCCTTGCTCTCCATACGCGATGGCAGGCTTCATTCTACTTTAAAAACACAGACCCCATTTTTCAGGGCCTGAACCATGAAGTTTGGCTTCAGAAAATGATGTAGCGTCGTGTACGTCTGGAGAAAATCATACAACCGCATTTAGAGTCACTGTGTCTTCATACAGTCTTCATCATCTCCTAGGGCCTCAGTATTGTACAGAATGCTTCTTTGGGATTTGTCCTTCACTCAGTCCCTCTTGAAGACATCCCAAAATTACACGTCTCTGCTTACATCCTCTGCTGTACATCTACCCATCCCTTCCCTCCTAGCCAAAGCACATTCTCATTCTCAGGTGAGACCCTAGCAGGCAGGGACAGGGCGGGAGAAGGTCCTGTGTGCTGGAAAGGGGTGAGCGATTCGGTTGTCATGGCAACATTCTCTGCTCATTCTCACTGGGTCGCTCAGGCTCAGGCATCAGCCCAGCTGAAGGTCCAGGATAGATAAGAAAGCCCTTGTCTCCACTTCCTTTCTTTCTGTGACTAGAAGTTGAGATAAAAAACTGAAGTTGGTTACCAGGGCAACTGAAGCTTAATCCATCTGACTGAAGAGAAAAAGAAAAAATAACCAAAAAAGTGGAAAGTAAGACACAGGATGTATTGTGGTAGGCCACTCGCAGACAATAAATGTGTTTGTCAAAAGGGTCCTTTGAATGGACAGACACATGCACACGTGTACTCTAGAGGTCCTTTCAGCCCAGAGCTGCACAGTGACAATGGTTGAGTACCCAAGTGAGAGACAGGGACTGAGGCAATAAGTTGGAAATGTGGGCAGACACCAGATCATGAAAACAGGGAGGGACAGCTTATATATATATATATATATATATATATATATATATATATATATATATATATATATATACACACACACACATGTATATATATACACACATATATATACATATATATGTATATATTATCGTTTATTGTCAAATTGGTTTCCATATAACACCCAGTGCTATTCCCACAAGTGCCCCCCTCCATGACCATCACCCCCGTCCCCTTTCCCCCTCCCCCTTCAGCCCTCAGTTTGTTTTCAGTATTCAAGAGTCTCTCGGGATTTGGCTCCCTCCCTCTCCCTAACTCTTTCTCCCCCCTTCCTTTCCACATGGTCCACTGTTAAGTTTCTCTTGACAGACTTATGAGTTAAAACACATGGTATCTGTCCTCTGCTTGACTTATTTCACCTAGCATGACACCCTCAAATCCATCCATGTTGCCACCATGGCCAGATTTCATTCTTTCTCATTGCCATGTAGTATTCCATTGTATAGATAAACCACATCTTCTTGATCCATTCATCAGTTCATGGATATTGAGGTTCTTTATATGATTTGGCTATTGTTGTAAGTGGATGGACCTCGAGGGTGTCATGCTAAGCGAAATAAGTCAGGCAGAGAAGGACAGAAACCATATGTTTGCATTCATAGGTCTAACAGGAGAACGGGAGAAACCTAATGGAGGAACAGGGGGAGGAGAAGAGGGAAAGAGAGTTGGGGAGAGAGAGGGACACAAAACTTGAGAGACTATTGAATACTGAAAAGGAACAGAAGGCTGAAGGGGGAGAGGGAGGGGGGGAAAGAGGTGGTGGTGATGGAGGAGGGCACTTGTGGGGAAGAGCACTGGGTGTTGAATGGAAACCAATTTGACAATAAACTATTTACAAAAAAATAAGATTTAAAAAATAAATAAAATAAAATAAAATAGCCTCCAAGGTGCTTGTGGGTACCTCTTCTGGAGCAGCCACTCTGTGGGAAGAGTAACTATTTTTTTTAAGTTTAAAGACATTTTTCTTTGTTTAAAAAAAAAGTTTATTTGTATTTTATTTTTGAGAGAGAGAGAGAGGGCTAGCAAGAGAGGGAGAGAGAGAGAGGCCTAGCACAGAGCCTGAGGCAGGGCTCGATCTCACAGCCTTGAGATTATGACCTGAGCTAAAATCAAGAGTCAGATGCTTAACCAACTGAGCCAACCAGGATCTCTGGAAGAGTAATTTTTAAGAATAAATATATAGAATCATGTTTTATTTGTGTGTTTATACTTCTTTATTATTTGGTATAAAAATCTGTAAGATATATTTATATTGTTGGCACGTATTAATAGTAACGCTATTTATTTGTGCACGCGCACACACACACACCCCTAGGCCCAGTAGCCCAGTGATAAGCAATCTCAACAAAAGGAGGGACCAACTGAGAGTCAGAATATTATGCCTGATCAAAAGAAAGAAGTTAAAGAAGTACCTGTGGATCAAGGTGAAGGGAAAGAGGGAAGGAATACCTATGGGGGTTCGTGGTATATGTGTGCATCGAGCATTATGACATACCATAGCAAGACAAAACAAAACATTACAAGAGAATCTCAGTCATTTCCTGAAAATTGGTTGAAAATATGAAGACAGCATAGTTTGCAGCTTCATATGGTTTTTCACTCTAATGAATTTCCCCAGATTTAATCTGTGCACTTGAACATGCAGTCTTTTCTAAGAGGAAACTGTTTAACTATAAAAGTATGCATTGTTTACTAGTTTAATTTGTTGTCCTTGGGATATTTTTGTGTGGACTTTGCATTCATTTCTTTAAAAAGTGTGAACAATTTTTAACAGCAGGTACAAGGTCTCAAGTGAACCCACCTTATAACATCTGGAATAAAGACGATTTGCATAGGGATGGTAGCCTCATTTTATAAATAAGAAAACTAAGGTTCAGGGATTGTGGCTTGCCAAAGACTGCTTGGCACATGGAAGTATAACTTATATTTCATTAAAAGAGTTTGGATCTGCCTACCATCTGTGTTGTACAAAAAAGTGAATGGTTTTGTATGACCTGCGTAATACTCAAATTTATCTGTACTATAAAGAGGCTTAGTACTGGCACAGGAATAATTGAAGTTCAATGGAACAGGATAGAGAATTCAGAAAAGGGTTCAACGAGTGATAGCCACTGTTTCCATTGATAAATCATTTGATATGGTATATTTGGGGAAAGCTGTATAATTAAGGAAACTGACATATAGGTAACAATACTAGTATGATTTTTAAGCAGCTTTAGAAGGTGTTTAAGGGGCGCCTGGGTGGCTCAGTCGGTTAAGTCCCTGACTTTGGCTCAGGTCATGATCTCACATTCATGGGTTTGAGCCCCGCGTAGGGCTCTGTGCTGACAGCTCAGAGCCTGGAGCCTGCTTCGTATTCTTTGTCTCCCTGTCTCTCTACCCCTCCCCCTCTCATGCTGTCTCTCTCTGTCTCAAAAATAAATAAAACATTTAAAAAAATTTTTAATGCTTTTTAAAAAGGTGTTTTTAAAAAAGGGGGTTTAAATACTTTTTTAAAATGTTTGTTTATTTTGAGAGAGAGAGAGAGAGAGAGATCATGGGAGGGGCAGAGAGAGAGGAGAGAGAGAGAATCTCAAGAAGACTCCACAGTCAGTGTGGATCCCAATTTAGGGATCAATCCTACAACCGTGAAATCATGACCTGAGCCAAAATCAAGAGTCAGATGCCTAACTAACAGAGCCAAACAGGTGCCCCAAATACTTTTATGATTTTGAAAATCAAAAGTATCTTAAAATGATTATGAAATGGAAATTAACAGCTTCCAAATACAGTTTTCATTAGATACTTGTAATGGATTATTGACATCATTCAGGCCATGAATTATTTTAGGAATTCACCATTAAGAGGTTTCCCCAGTATGACTGACAACAAAGTCTTTCTACCATACTCCTTTTATTCTCACTCTAAGGTAGAAATTTGGATTTCAGTTACTAACCTTTTGCTGTTACTTTTGATACTTTGTTCTCTACATGACTTATTTATGACAAGTGACATAGAGGGACATCGCACCTACATCTATGTCTTGTCCCGCCCCACCCAGCAGGGCGGTAAATCCTCTCGAGTTCTTGATCCTGAGGGAGGGAGAGAAAGGGCAGGAAGGGGACGCAGAGAGTGAAGACAGCACCCGGTTTCTGATCAAGCCTCTTCTCTTTTTTTATTCAGAAAAAACTGTATCTTATAAAGGTTTCAAGACGGGAAAACAAAGCAGCTGACCTAGGTCAGTTGCTAGGAAACAGGGTTAAGGGATTTTTAGCCTAGGGTAAAGAAGGAAATAAACTAAAGTTTTTAGCACAGCACTGAAGGGTCAATACCACCCTGCCTGTGGGCGATTGATCTTTGTTCTTCTGGCTTCTCCTCTGACAGGGAGTGGTGCTCCCCTGCCTATTTTTGCAACTCCCCTCAGGGAGTGACATATCCGGCTAGCAAATGGCCAAGCAGCTGAATCTTTGCCGCTTCCCACACATCTAACTAGTTAATTTTGACAAATTAACTTTAAGGCTGTCCCAGTAGTGGATGCATCTCACTAGTATAAGATTGTTATAGGCCCATAAATGTACTCAGCTAATCTTTCGGAAAGTTACATTTCAAGTTTAATTAAAATCCTATCGTTTGGTGTAGACTTCAGATTTTTTAGCTGATGATTTCTACTTTTAGTATACTATGGTAGTATTTATATTTTTATTTAAAATAAAGTTTCATAATACAGAAAAAGATGTGAAGTTCATCTTTTCATCACTGTTTTTTACATAAAATGCTAAACTTACAGGCTTTTATTTCATATAACTGAAATAATGAATATTATTTTATGTTTACTACTTTTATTGATGACCTCTCTTTTTTAAGGACTTGAAGTGAAAGCTGATACCCAGGAACTGGCTCAGCCACAACCTGAGGGTAAAAAGGAAGATGGTCCTGTTGGGAGGTGGTGAAGTTTTCAGATCTAAAGCCCATTAAAATGCCAGAAGTAGGTATGTTATCCATTAAGAATGGTTTCTGTTTTGTTGAATATTTTATCTTTTTTATTTTTTAAAAGGAATTTTTAAGGTTTTATTTATTTTTGAGAGAGAGAGAGAGAGAGAGTGGGTGTGAGCAAGAGAGGGTCAGAGAGAGAGGGAGATACAGAATCTGAAGACAGGCTCCAGGCTATGAGCTGTCACCACAGCGCCCGACGCGGGGCTGGAACCTACGAACTTTGAGATCATGACCTGAACCGCTTAACTGACTGAGCCACACAGGCACCCCTGAATATTTTATCTTGGATAATATAGGTTTAATTTTACTCTTACTTTGATAACAGAATTAACATCGTAAGATACTTTGACAGATAGTTTAGACCCTACATACTTCAGTGACTGACTTATAGACTATCAGGTACAGAAACAAATTGGGTCAAAGCTACATTGAATTATAAAGATGAAAACACTTTCTTATTTTTGAGTATCAGTGCTTTAACCAAGAGCTAATAATTTTCAACGTTTTTAAGAATAATTTCAGTCTTTTAACAAATTTGGAATAAATATCAGTTTGTACGAATTATGCTGAGGCCCTGAAGTAAGTTCTAGTATCTACTCTCACACAACTTGTGTGATTCTGGGAGAACTGTTTGATTCTAAATCACATCCTTAGTCTTATGTAATTAGTGTTTTCAAATCAGATATATTACAGTCATTTTTAATGCTGAATTTTGCTATCTATGGTTTTGTTCAAAGAATAAAAAAAGTACTCCATTTTACATGACTTGTTTTTTATAACTAACACATTAAGTCAAATTTTAACATCTGAACTGAGATTTCATTGCTACTGAGATAATGAATAAACCATCTCCTTGATGTTGGTTTTTCTCTATGGAGACCTGGATACCTGTTCTTAGATTCATTCAAGTTCTGGATTATTCTGGCTGTTCAAAAAAAAAAACTATTCCAGTTTAAATACTGTCCCCAAAGAAGGCTCAATAACTGAGTAATAAAATGGCAAGAGATAGCCAGGTTTCTAGTTTCTGTGGCTGATCAAGTAGAGAGATGCATGTGATCACTAATGCTCAAGTCAGCTATAAGATACCTATGTTAAGCATACTCCTTGTCTCCACTGTCAGACTTCATGAGCTATGGATGCTATGACATAATCACCTCTAACACATGGCATGTTATAAATTTTACATTGAGACGTAAATGGATAAGATTTGAAGTCCTAAGACAAGAGCCCTAATAATTCCTGACTAATCAACTTAAGTATATTTTACATGCATATTGAAAGTTGCTGACCAGTAATTACTGTAAGGATGCAGGTCTGAAACTGACTCCATGAAACAATAGAAGGGCACACATTGCCCAAGGCAAAAGGGACCACCCTTGTAACATTCTAAGGGCAGGCCTGAAGATGGAGGCTAAGACTAGTCACGCCCTACCTGAGGGTCCTGGGCCCACTCTGTGATTGGGTCCCGCCAAAAGTAACAAATACTCTAGGCAATGTG
>PJEM01006754.1:0-32009 GCA_004023845.1 Helogale parvula | reverse complement strand
TACAAGATCTTCTGAATTTAAAGGAAGCACTTGATGTTTGGGGTATAAATTGCCATCCATCAGTGTACTAAACATTTTTTGCTCTACATTGCTGAACTGTTCCTTTAGACAATTTACATTAATTTAGACTACTTCCAGGAGCTTATTTTACATGGCTAGAATGTACTCATAGGAAGATCATGGCCTTTAAATGCATGTTTTTAAATAGATAATACTTTGCATGACCATTCAACATAATGGTAAGGGGAAAAAAAGCAGCAGAATAAACCTAAAGGAAAAAGAAAGAGGTACTTAATAAAAGGTATGAATCGTTAGTAAAAAGAAAAGTATACAACTAATAAGTCAGAAAGATTGCTCATTTTAAAAATACTTATGAAAAGAAGTGTTATTTATGAAATCTGGCCATTTGTAGGAAAGTGGATGGACCTTAAGGGTGTCATGCTAAGCGCAATAAGTCAGGCAGAGAAGGACAGAAACCATATGTTTGCACTCATAGGTCTAACAGGAAAACAGGAGAAACCTAATGGAGGACCAAGGGGAGGGGAAGAGGGAAAGAGAGTTGGGGAGAGAGAGGGACACAAAACTTGAGAGACTATTGAATACTGAAAACAAACTGAAGGTTGAAGGGGGAGGGGGGAAAAGAGGTGGTGGTGATGGAGGAGGGCACTTGTGGGGAAGAGCACTGGGTGTTGTATGGAAACCAATTTGACAACAAAATATTAAAAAAATACTTATGAAGAGTATCCACTAGTTTACATAATCTTAAGGAAAATGGAAAAAGTCCAAATACATACACCCAAGCATATACAATATTGAAAATGAACCAGACACTGAGTATGTTATGTAAACAAAAGTGAATATGATCTTGAACTCTACTATTCTCAAAATATGGATTAAATGGTTGATTTACTAGGAAAACATATATTACTTAATAAATCCCAGTAGCACCTAATTATCTAAATATCACAATTACCATAGGAAAACTTATGAAATGTGTCAGAGTTGTCCCTCAAAAGTATTTACTTTTAGTAAATAAGATAGTTTTGTATGCTTGAAAAGTGATGTGAGTACATCTTCAGCATTCTCACCACAAAAAAAGAGTTAACGATGTGAGGTGATGGATGTGTTAATTACAGTGTACATTGAGCACATCTTCTTGTACACTTTAAATATATACAATTATATTTGTGACTTATTCCTTAATAAAATTTTTAAAAAGCCCTGACTTTTAGAAACAACTGTCTGACTTTTCCAAGTATCTTTTCCTCCCTCTCCCATTTCCTCTCCCTCCTTGTCTCCATTCATTTCTTCCTTTTTTTTTTTTAACCATTCTCTTAAGGTATATGTGAGCATCACATTTTGATGTCAGAAAGGAAGGCAATGATTGAAAACTAGTGTGACCATATAATTTGTTATACAAACTCAACACTGTCAAGTGTGAAAAACGGCATTATTCATAATCACAATAGGACTACAGGTGGAAATGGGGACAAATGGTTACCCTACTTTAGCAATCACATTAGCACTAAACTAAACCAAAGAAACATTTTTACACTTCTGCAGGATAGAAAAAAAACTTCTGTTGTACTGGAATTTCTATTTACTTCAACAGAAACAAATGTGACATTACTGTTTTAATGTCTTATATTCAGAATATTTTTCAAACAGTTTTATTTAAATAATGCTGATGTGTAAATTTCTTTTGTTTCTTAGGTTGTTTTGTGTGTTATTTGGATTTTTAGTAAAAGTACACACATTTTTGCTTTCACCTAAAACTACCTTTTAATAGATTCATTTAATATGTTCTGAACATGAAGAGCCTTTTTGTTTCCTTATACCAGTAGGAGGAGTGGTATGTTTATTTTTTTTCTAACATTTTTTTATTTTTTTTAACCAAAAAATTTATTTTTTAACACAATTTATTTTTTTAACATATGCAATTATTTTCCATCATTTACACTACAGTAGTTACACTGACACTCCAAACAGAAAAGCAAAGTAAAAAATCGAAACCCTCACTTCTATTTCATGTAATTAGACTTATACAGAAATTAGAAGGTTAAGTAACAACTAGTTAATCACCTAATTTCACAGCTATCTGAAGTGGCAATCATTATATAGCAGCTTATCTATGATACATTCAAGTTACATGATATAATTTGTTACTTGCCCATAAGCTAAAACACAGCCTGCTTAATACCTTTCCTTAAATTCCACCTCTATACTACAGTATACTTGAGGTCCATGCAAAAAAGTAGTTACCTTTTATATAGGAAATGGATGATTAAGTCTTTGGTGCTGTAAAAGCAACTTCATTTAAACATAACCACCCCCACCACCAAAAAAAAAAGAGGAGGGGAAAAAAAAGTAAAGAAAATAATAAGGGAAAAATATGTTTAAAATACACAGGTAAAATATGTTTGGAAGTCCATCTTCTAAAAGCAAAACTGGTTTCCTTTGCATACCATGAATGCCAGCTAAATAAAGTTCTGCTAAGTAATGTTCCCAACTGTTATTTTATCTTACAGGTCAATGGCAATCATAGATTTAAACAAAGACAAGCTGAAACCTTGCAAACTGCTCTTATGTTACCTATTTGACTATTAAAATTCTCTTAATAAAGTTTTAAACTATCTCCAAAAAACTCTTGTAACTCTTTGTTAAACTAAGGTTTAAACTATAGTAAGTACTTGATGCTATTGAAAATTTTATTATTTTTTGAAATTTTATATTCAGATGGAACTGGTATATATTTTGAATATATTTGAACATTGATATTCTTTCCAACAACCTTGGTGATAAATAAGACTTAATTCCAAAAGTTTATGTCTATATCTTTTTTCAAAGGCTTTTTTAATGTTTATTTCTGAGAGAGAGAGAGCACAAGAGAGCATGAGCAGGGGAGGGGCAGAGAGAGGGAGTCACAGAATCTGAAGCAGGATCCAGGCTCTGAGCTGTCAGCACAGAGCCCAACATGGGGCTCAAACTCACAAACCGTGAGATCATGACCTCAGCAGAAGTCAGACGCTTAACCAACTGAGCCACCCAGGCGCCCCTGTCTACATCTTTTTTTATTTCAAAATACACAGTCATATTATCCTTGAATACTAACAGGTTTTTTTGCAATTTTAAATCTTACACCTTTTTTCACAAGGTGCACTGCCAAGAGTCAGGCCAGCCTGCAGTGTAGCTTTGCCTACAGGCTTAAGTGGGGACATGCAAAGTCACCAGAGCACTAAGGCAGAGCTAGTCGTCTGCAGTGTCCGGCACAAGACAAATGGTCATATGCATGGTCCCTACAAAAATAACATCTATCATATTGACTCCAAAATGGAGGAGATGCTTTTCCTGTCAGGGTCATTACAAATGATTAACAAATCAATACATATGCATTGATTCCCAGCGTGTTTCAGGAAATATCTGGGATGCTGGAACTGAAAAGACTAAGGACCTGTGGTACTTCTTATGGGCGATATCACACATGTGGGGCAGAAAGACACATAAACAGAAAAGTGGTTGAGATGCAAAATGGAAACAGGGGAAGGACCTAGAAAAAAGCAATGAACAGGATGGCCAGGAAGCAGGAGGGAAACCAGGAGAGGAGACTCATTGTTAGTGTAAAACATCATCTGGATTCCCACATCACCTGGTCACTGAGTTTGCATACATGATCCTGCTGATATGAGGCTGGGTGACATCTATGCTTTATGCTTAAAAATAAAATAACTGGGGGCACCTGAGTGGCTCAGTTGGTTAGGCATCCAACTTCGGCTCAGGGCATGACCTTATAGTTCCTGAGTTTGAGCCACGCATCGGGCTCTGTACTCACAGCTAAGAACCTGGAGCCTGCTTCAGATTCTGTGCCTTCCTCTCTCTCTCTCTGCCCCTCCCCCACTTGCTCGCGTGCTCGCGCTCTCGCTCTCGCTCTCTCTCTCTCTAAAAATAAATACTTAAGATTAAAAAAAACTAAAATAACCAGTTGACCACAAACATAAAATACTTGACCCTTAATGCATAGGTTAGGGGTACTGACACCCTGCATAGTTAAAAATCTGAATATAACTTTTGACCCTACCAAAATTAAGCCATTAGTAGACTACTCTTGACCAGAATCCTTACCAATAACACAAACAATCAATACATACTTTGTTTTCTTATGTATTGTATACAGTATTAGAATAAAGTTATCTTGAGGAAAAAATGTTAAAATAATAAGAAAGAGAAAATATATTTACAGTGCTGTACTGTATTCTCAAAAAACTCTTCTGTATAAGTGGACCCACATAATTCAAACTCATGTTATTCAAGGTTCAACCATAATCAGAATGGCCCCTTTTTATTAAAAAAATATACCTATCTCTTGTTATTTCCATTTTATTAAGGAGATAACTGAGGATAAAAGAAGATAGGATCTTATTCAAGGTCAACACATTGTCTTTTTAGTTTCCTTAACTAGTATTATGATTTTTACTGTAGAGTCTTTTGGCTCCTTAGTTATATTTATTTTATTTAAAATATTTTATTTAAAATGTTACTTTATTTTTAAAGCATTTTATTCTTTTATGCTATTGTGAATGGGATAATTTTATTTCTTTACCAAATGTCTCATTATTAGTGTGTAGAAATAAGACTGATTTCTGTATGTTTTCTTACATCCTGCAATTTTACTGAAATCATTGATTAGTTACAAGAGTTTGATTCAGTCTTTGTCATTTTCTATTTACAAAATTATATCATCTCTGAAACCAAAGACTGTCCTGCTGTTCTGACACATGATCCTGACTCAAGTCAGTCTTTTCCCCAAAATCTTCAGCATCCCAAAAGGTTCTGATGGGAGATAGTTCTGAAAAGTGACCATTTACTGGCCTTAACTGTCACTACGATCTGAATTTAACTGAAGAACAATTGCAGGGACACAGGTTCTTTCTGAGACCCACCCACTCACATAATTTGTTTTGACTTCGTTGGGTTTGGGAGCTGTAGCCTAGGCCATGATTATATGAGTCTAAGGAACTTGGATATGTCCTGAGTCAGTTCTGCGGTTGCTCTAGTGTCTGTTCCAGGGAACCACACTGCTTTCTAACAAAGAGGTAGAGAAGCCTTCATCAAATATGTATTCCAGCTCTAGAATCCAGAAGTCCCCATAAATATTTTTCTTTGGGACACAAACAACAAAAGGTAACACATCCTGAGTTCTGCCATTTTCAAACTCTGTGACCTTTAGCATTCAATCACTTTGAACCAACTTCCTCATTTGTCATAGGGGGGAAACATATACCTTGCAAGTTGCTCTGAATATTTCAGGGAATAATTACCTGTCAGGTAATTTATGTGCAGGGAAGGGCTAATAAACACCTCTCCCTCTTACTGCATATTCTACCCCTTAGCTTCAGTTACCAGCCCCAGGCTTATTATTCCTTGAACCAAATCTCTTCTTAAATCACTGCTGCCACAACCTTCCTTCATCTGGTCACTCGACTTCTGAGAATGGGGAGGGGGGATTTTTGTGACCCCAGAGGGACAGTTCCTGGCCACAGCTTCAGTTTTGAAGGCAAATTCATCATTATATGGATCCCACAATTTACCACATTTCTTTCTAGCTAAATCCTAAGGACATTTAGGCCTAGGCCTTTTGCTCTCTCTTGTCTTCTATGTTGCCTGAAGACCAACAGTTCACATTCTCCCCCCTTCTTTCTCTCAACAGCAACTGCTAGATCTTCTAGTCTCTGTCCCCCCCTCTGCTTTTTGCCCAAAGAGGACAATTTCCTCCTTTCCCTCTGAGGTCCTTATCTCCATTCTCACTTTTAGAAAATAGCTCTGCAAATAAGAACCCTTATCGAGATGTTCACTCCTTAATAGTTCTCAGGAAGATAGAAATAACAATTGCTTTATTTTCTCAGAAAGACTTAAAAATATCCATTTTCCTCTGTTGTTCCAGCAGACTTCAGTGTTGGATGTACAGGCAGTAAGCCAGAGGATCTGGGGAGTGGCCTGTGGGATGAGGAGCTGCTGAAAGTATGAAAAGAAGATGGCTTGAAAACCAGAGGGCTGGATCAGTGAGAAAAGGGGGAAAGGAATCAGGAGGAAGCACTTGGGAATAATTGAGAACTGCCTGCAGTGCGCTCCAAGTGGGCTTTAGCACCTAAAAAACTCGATTCTAACAGTACAGCCTTTGAAGGATTGTGATAAAGGAGGGGACATACTTGACGGGTTTGGCAGGCTCTGGGAAAGGAGCACCTGGCTACTCTCTGCCTGCTGCTGGAAGCACGTCATTTGCCCTGGCCGCCCTCTGCCGGCTCTCCAGAAACACGTCATCTGCTCCACCGCATCTCTCCGCCTTACAGGGCGTTCTCCATCCCTGGAAACACATCAGAAGCTGCTGTCCCATATAAGGCCCTTTGTTCTCCTGCACGACTTCCCTGGCCCATCCTGTCCTGACCAGGGAACCTAGCCCAAGAGCACTCCCAATAAAGGCCTTTTACATTAATTTCTGACTCTGTAATAAAGGGTGCTCTGATCTCTTTTCCCGGTCTCTCTGTTTTGTGACTTTGTCACTCTGCCGATTAACCTTACAATACTAGAAGTACATATGTTTATACAATGTTTTCTATTCTGTGATTTTTTATTTACTCATTTATTTAAAAATTTTAATTGTAAAATGCATATAACAAAAAATTACCATTTTAACCATTTTCAACTGTACAGTTCAGTAGTTTTAGGTACATTCATATTGTTGTCCAACCAATCTTCTGAACCCTTTTCAGGTTGCAAAACTGAAACTCTTTATCAATTAACTACTTTTTCATTTTTCTCCCAGCCTCCTACAACAAATACTCTGCTCTGTCTCTATGAATTTGGAGAATTATAACACTTTTATTACCCAATCTGAACCTTATTTGTAAAAATTCCATAGTTGTATTTTGCTTTTGCTAAACTTCATTAGTTGGGTACTTGGTTGCTGTTTCTTTAACTAAATGGTGCTTTTTATTGAAAGAAAATTACCAAATCACAGTTCAGGTGCACTACAGAGAAAGTACTAACTCTGAAATAATAACTCAAATATTTATTGACTGTATTTTGAAAATTATTTGCTTGATTGAGTCAATATTCAGTGATACATAGCAGGGGTTTGGCAGTGTCCTGGAGAATTGATTTCCAAAGACCAGGGTACTTGCCCTGGAGGTTCTTACAGTTTCATGGGGGAGCTAGACCAATTTGTTCAATCTATAGGCCAGAAAATGTTCTAGATGTTTGAGATAAAGCAGTACACAAAACAGACTGATATCCCTGTGTCCCCAAAAGCTTATTCCCTCAGAAGCACTGAAGGGTGAACATATTAATAAATTATGGATCATCTAATCCAGACACATGTCTAATCTCTGTCAATAGTATTTGGGGCTGGAATACCCTATAACTCCTTGTTATGTACTATGATATTTTTTTTCTTTGAGTTAATTTTTATTAATCAGTGTAATTTTTTTGAGAGTTACTAAACATTTTTTTATTTAAATAGTTTTAAGACCAAGTTGGTTTTCATATAACACCCAGTGCTCTTCCTTGCAAATGCCCCCCTCCACGACAATCATATTTTTATTCCACCCTCCCCCAAAGTAAAGTAGAGGCATTAGGATTAAAGAGAGGTAATATGATGTGGTCCCCAAAATGGCACCCATAGTGTGCCAAAGCAACACAGCCTTGTAATTGTGAGGTATATCCATGATGTCACTGGATCCCAGAGGATTTACAAGTGTGGAGGACCAGGATGACTATCACCCTTCATCCCCACCTCAGCTAACTAACCTCCTCACCACCAAGCTATCTTGAACTTCTCTTCATTCATTTAAATTCTATTTAGAGTGGTAAGCAAAGTTTTATTATTTTCTTCTATGAAGTACTACAAATTTCATTTTGGATTTTCTCAGTATTTAATTTTACGATATATCCCAACTGATTCTCTTGCTTTTATGGGTATATAATATTGATACGCAAAAATCTTATCTTTCCACTCAACTAGTGACTCTGTTTATTTCACATTGATTTTAATATAAGACTTGTACTATTTCAGATTTTCTCCTTATTGTTCTCCTTTTCTACATGTCCACTGTTCAATATTTGTTTTTAAAGTTATTGCATTTTAAAAGAAAATAAATCAATTTAACAATAAAACAACTTAACAAAACATGCTGGGCCAAAAAAATGTATATAAATAAAGTATATTTTAATATTGTAAAGTATCTATCTCCATAACTACACATAGAGACAAAATATTTCGATAGAAATATGTAAAAATGTTTGTAAGGACACAAGTCTAAACCAAACAGACTCCATGACAGGTTTTAAGTTTCCCCTCTGACCTTAAAGGCCTAAGTTTCAGTTTCCCCGAAACTAACAGGCAGTTACACATTGCCTAGAGCAAGAAAGACCACCCTTGTAACACCCAATCAGGAAAGACCAGCTAACATCCTTAACATTCCTAAGAACAGGCCTGTAGATGGGAACTTTAGATAGGACCCTGTTACCTAATGTCAAAATTAACCCAATAGTCGCCAAACAAGACCCTAGGCTCACTCTGTAACTGGTTGATTTTAAAGGTACTCTAAATATTGTGAATGAGTCCCGCCAAAAGTAACAAACGCTCTAAACAATGTGTATGGTTAAACCTGTTGTAAATGATATTGTACATTATGATTGGATCACTGTACCTATGTCTCGCTTTCTTGTAACTCCCCCTTCCAAAACCCCATAAAAACCCTGTTTGGGGCTCTCAGCATGGATCCACTGAGCTGGTGAAGTCTGTGAGCCCGAGCTTATAAGCCCGTAATAATAAATGCTCTTTGCTTTTGCATGCATGACTCGGTCTCCCTGATGGTCTCTGGTTTTTGGACACGATATTGAAATCTTGGGCATAACATCTGGTGCATTGGCCAGGAATCCTCCTTCCTAGAGGGGGAATCCTCCTCCCCAGAACCCCTGGGACCCCGACACACTGGGCCTGATCGCCGGTTGGTGAGTGCATTCGTATTCTTGTTCTTCTGTGTCTGAATCTTCTTGTTAGGCTGGTGTTTGTCTGATCTGTTCAAGGCAAGGTATAAGGAAGGCCTTAAAGGAGCCAGGTGGACGTGCCATGGAAAGCTTGAGGCCATGGGCTCCGAGAGATGTCTCAGACCCACTCGGAAGGAAAGGGAGGTAAAGTTTAAGTCCTCATTGAGACGGAGGCAAAGTGTAATTCCTCCCTGATGAGGGGTGGCCTGCAACCCCATTATGTGAGTGAAGGAAGGGGAGATAAACTGTGATTCCTCCCTGGTGAGGGGTGGCCTGCAACTCCATCGTGTGTCTGTGTTTTAAGTCCAGGGGTCCAAGGGAGGGCAATCAGAGTTGACTCCCTTGGTCCAAGGGAGTTCCACTGGTGGCAGTGGTATAACACCTTCTTAGGAACAGGAGGAGACTGGAGTAGGTATCCTCTTGTCCAGATTCTAGTGGCTCTCTGGAATAGGTCATACCAGCGGTGCAAGGAGAACTGGGTGCCCTTGGCTTGGCCACTGAACCAACTTGTGTCTATTTCTCTGTGCATCTGTTTGTGGTGTGGTTTTTCTGAAGGTTCCACTGGTGGCATCAGCGAGACTCCATTGTGTGTTTATTTCTCTGTGCATCTATTTGTTTGAGTGTAATTTTTGTTGTGACTCTGACTGACGAAGACGTTTAAGAGAAGGGGGTGAAAGTCCCCCATCTGTGTTTTTTTATGGGAAATTGGGGTTTCTACCCCACATATTTTTCCTTGGAAAGCACGCAAAGACCATCATCTCACTTTCATTTTCTCCTCCATTGGCCAGGAGGACTAATTCTTGTGGTCTGTGTCTTAACTATGTTTTTTGGGTTGTTCTATTTTGTTTGGACTGACAAGGACATGGGACAATCTACTTCGAACCCTCTAGACCTAGTTTTAATTCTCTTTAAGGAAGTTAAGATTCGAGCTCACAATCTGTCAGTAAATGTTAAAAAAAAAAAGATGACTACATTTTGTGCATCTGAATGGCCTACTTTTAATGTAGGATGGCCCCCTGAGGGTGCCTTCCATCTCCCCATCATAGAAGCAATAGAAGAAAAAGTCTTCCAGCGTGTAGGGGGCCATCCCAACCAGGTCCCATACATCGTTACCTGGAAAAATCTAGTTACTGATCCACTTGTATCGGTAAAGCCTTTCCTCCCCCCTTCAGTTTCTCCAGTCTCTTCTCAGGTCCTGGTGACTCGGAATCCAAAAGAAAGGACCCTGGGATGGAAACAAAAGCCTGAATGGACTTCAACCTCTCCCTCAGCCCCCCCCTTCCCAATTCTACAAGGGGGAACAGATGAAGAACTCATCTTCCCTCCTCCACCTTATAGACTTCCTCCAACCCCTCCTGCCCCAATACCTGATCCCCCCTTATCCCCATCGCCTGAACCCTTACCACCCCCACCTCCTCCTTCTGGGGAAGGATCGGCCCATGGAACCCGCAACTGAAGGGGAATCACACTGGAGGCAGACTCCACAGTGCTCCCCTTGCGGGATACAGGGCCAAAAGATGGGGCAGGAAATCAGCCCCATCACTACTGGCCCTTTGCTTCCTCTGATCTTCATAATTGGAAATCTCAGAACCCCCCTTTCTCAGAAAACCCCAAGGGCCTCATCGGATTGCTAGAAACTGTACTCTTCACTCACCAGCCCACTTGGGATGATTGTCAGCAATTATTGCAGGTCCTGTTTACAACTGAGGAGTGAGAACAAATCCTGTTGGAAGCACGGAAACTCATTCCTGGTCCAACAGGGGTACCCACCATAAACCCTGCTGACATCGATGCGAGATTTCCCCTCGTCCGCCCTGATTGGGATTTTAACACGGGGGAAGGTAAGGAGCACCTCAAGGTCTACTGCCAGGCTCTGTTGGCAGGTCTCAAGGCGGCCACTAGAAGGCCCACGAATTTGACTAAGGTGTGTGACTTAAGAGGAAGCGAATGAAAGCCCGGCTGCTTTTCTGGAATGGGTGATGGAAGCCTTCAGGCAGTTCACCCCGTTCGATCCGGAGCATGCAGATCATAAGTCAACCGTGGCGATGGCTTTCATTAACCAGGCTGCGCCCGACATTAAGGGAAAGCTACAAAAAGTCGAGCACCTCGGAGAAAAGACTCTCCAAGATCTAGTACAGATAGCAGAAAAAGTGTACAATAACAGGGACAATGCTGAGAAAAAACAAATAAAGGCAGAAAAAAAGACAAAATAGAGATTTGGCTAGAGTGTTACTGGCCATGACTACAAATCCAGATGACCGCCACCAACAGTTAAAAAAGATTGCAGATCCAGAACGCTGCAAGACACCATCAGGTAAAGAATGATGCTCCTTCTGTGGGGAAGAAGGACATCCACTTAGAGATTGTCTAAAAGGTAAAAACCGGTGTGTCTTCTGCAAGAAAGGAGGGCACTGGTTTAAGGACTGCCCCGAGAGGAGAAGCAAACATAAAGTGTTATTTGCCAGAGAGGACAATGACTAGTGGGGATGGGGTTCGGAACCCCTCCCAAAACCTAGGGTAACTCTTAAAGTGGAGGGGAAACCAACTAACTTTTTGATGGACACTGGGGCCCAATACTTGGTATTGTTAAAAGCCAATGGGCCTATTTCAAGTAAGAGACGTTGGGTCCAAGGTGCCACCGGGACCAAACAGTATTCATGGACAACCCAAAGATCGGTGGATTTAGGTGTGGGCCGGGTAACCCACTCTTTTATGATAATCCCAGACTGTCCTTACCCTCCGCTGGGGAGAGACCTTTATCAAAAATAGGGCTCAGATTCATTTTGGCCCGTGAGGAGCACAACTCTTAAGTTCGGACGGAAAGCCTATCCAAGTCCTCTCCCTCCAACTAGCCATTTATATGAGGAGCCTCTAACTCCTGATGCCCACATTGACCAGTAGCTTTAAAAATACCCACAAGCCTGGGCTGAAACCAGGGGTCTAGGGCTAGCAAACCATCGCCCACCCATATTTGTTGAACTCAAACGTGGAGCTGACCCAGTTGCAGTTAGACAGTGCCCCATGCCTCAACAAGCCAAGGAGGGAATTAAACCCCACATCCACCGCCTTTTAAACCTGGGCATTTTGAGGGTCTGCCAGTCTGCCTGGAACACTCCTTTGCTCCCTGTCAAGAAGCCTGGTACTAATGACTATAGGCCGGTGCAGGACCTCAGGGAAGTTAACAAACGGGTAATGGATATACATCCTACTGTCCCTAATCCATACACTCTTCTGAGCTCCCTGTCACCTGAGAAACAGTGGTATACAGTCCTCGACCTCAAGGACGCCTTTTTCAGCCTGCCCCTGGCCCCCAAGAGTCAAGAATATTTTGCCTTTGAGTGGCATGATCCTGGTATCGGCTTTAACGGACAGCTGACTTGGACTCGATTTCCTCAGGGATTTAAAAACTCCCCTACCATCTTTGATGAGGCACTGCATGAAGACTTGGGTGAGTACCAGAGGGAAAACCCAGACGTTACATTATTGCAGTATGTTGATGATCTCCTGATTGTAGCCACCTCCAAAGAGAGCTGCCTTCAGGGAACTAAAAATTTACTTCAGACGTTGGGCAAATTGGGATACAGAGCCTCTGCTAAAAAGGCTCAAATTTGTAAGCCCCAAGTTACTTATTTGGGATACATCCTCAAGGATGGACAAAGATGGTTGTCTCCGGCCAAAAAGGACACCATCCTCCACATACCCCCACCTAAAAACCCCAGACAGATGAGAGAGTTCCTGGGGTCGGAGGGTTTTGCAGATTGTGGATTCCGGGCTTTGCAGAAATCGCTTAACCCTTGTATGAACTGACTAAAGACAAGAGTGAGTTTCAGTGGACCCCTGAACATCAGCAAGCATTTGAAACTCTCAAAACAGCTCTCTTGTCGGCATCAGCATTGGGGCTTCCCGACATTACTAAGCCTTTCCACCTGTTTCTGGATGAAAGTAAAGGGGTGGCCAAGGGTGTGCTGACCCAGACGCTAGGACCCTGGAAAAGGCCAGTGGCCTACTTGTCCAAACGCTTGGACACAGTGGTGGCCGGATGGCCCCCCTGTCTAAGGACTGTGGCTGCAGTGGCGTCTTTAGTTAAGGAAGCCGACAAATTAACTATGGGACAAACTCTTGCTGTGATCACCCCCCATGCAATCAAGAGAGTACTAAAACAACCACCTGACCGATGGCTCAGCAATGCCTGAATAACTCATTACCAGACACTGCTACTCAACCCGGATAGAATTCTTTTCCAGCCTCCTTCTTCACTTAATCTGGCTACACTCCTACCTGATATCGATGCAGACCCCCTGCTTCATGATTGTGCTGAGATCCTGGCCCAGGTACACTGCTTCCAAGAAGACCTGACGGATGTGCCCCTTCAGAATGCAGACCACACCTGGTTTACAGATGGTAGCAGCTTCATTCAGTACGGAAACAGAAGGGCAGGAGAAGCTGTGACCACCAAAGACGAGCTAATTTGGGCCCAAACCTTACCTCCGGGGACCTCAGCCCAACTGGCTGAGTTAATTGCCTTGACTAAGGCATTAAACCTGGGAAAGGACTTAAAAGTCAACATCTATAAGGACAGCAGGTACGCCTTTGCAACGGTTCATATACACAGAGCTATTTATCAGGAAAGAGGTCTCCTGACCTCAGAGGGAAAGACTATTAAAAACAAACAAGAGATCATGAACTTGCTACAAGCCTTATGGCTACCAAAAAAGGTGGCCATTATCCACTGCCCAGGGCACCAAAAAGGTGTATCCGGTTGCCAAGGGGAACAATCTGGCTGATAAAGCAGCTAAAGAAGCATCCCTGAAGCCTCTTGATGTATTGCACGTTGTCCTCCCAGACCCTGGAGACCCTAAACTACCTGAAAGCCCTGAATATACCGAGGAAGAAACCCGATGGGCTGAAAAACTGCCCATGAGTCAATTTATCAAGGGATGGTGGAAGGACCCAGATGGGAAACTGATCCTCCCTGCAATCTTAGCAGAAATGATGTTATATAAAATACACCGGACCACCCATATGGAGGCAAAAAGAATGTTGGATGCAGTTCAACACTCTCAGGTAACCACCAAAGACTTACACACTAAAATTGACAAAATTGTTCATTCATGCAAAACCTGTCAACTCGCCAATGCCTTTCCAAACCCTAAGAGTCCAGGACAACGCCTATGAGGTAAGAAGCCGGGGACCCACTGAGAAATTGATTTTACTGAAATAAAACCAGGCAAGTACGGATATAAATACTTGTTAGTCTTTATAGATACTTTCTCAGGATGGACTGAAGCCTTTCCTACCAGAAATGAAACTGCCACTATCGTGGCAAAGAAACTATTGGAAGAAATTCTACCGAGGTATGAATTTCCCCAACTCATAGGGTCAGATAATGGACCAGCTTTCATGTCCAAGGTAAGCCAGGTAGTTGCACAGTTTATTGGGGCAGATTGGAAATTACATTGTGCATATAGACCCCAAAGTTCAGGACGGGTGAAAAGAATGAATAGAACTCTAAAAGAGATCTTAACTAAATTGAACTTGGAGACTGGCAGAGACTGGGTGGCTCTCCTTCCCTTTGCTCTGTTTTGGGTGCAAAATTCTCCCTACCAGATGGGTTTAACTCCCTTTGAAATTATGTATGGAAAACCTGCCCCTATTATTCCAAACCTCCAGGCAGCAGCTCTAATGGATATTGAGGATAGCAATCTGTTACGAGAAATCCAGGCCACGCAATGGTCTCACGAACATGTATGGCCTAAACTACGTGCTCTTTATGAATCAGATCAGCCTCCAGAGCCTCATCAGTACCAACCTGGTGACTGGGTTTTTGTCAAACTCCATCGACAAGAAACCCTTGAGCCGCGGTGGAAAGGACCTTACATCATCCTGTTGACCACTCCTACTGCCTTAAAAGTGGACAGAATAGCTGCCTGGATTCACTACACCCACGTGAGACCTGCTGATCCCTTCCACGTCTTGGAAGGCTACATCAACCCAGAGGAGCAACAATGGAAGCTACACCCTGTTGGGAGCTGCAAAGATTCAGCTGCTTGGCCATTTGCTAGCCGGATATGTCACTCCCTGAGGGGAGTTGCAAAAATAGGCAGGGGAGCGCCACTCCCTGTCAGAGGAGAAGCCAGAAGATCAAAGATTAACCGCCTGCAGGCAGGGTAGTATCAGCCCCTCAGGCGCTGTGCTAAAACACTTTAGTTTGGTTCCTTTTTTACTCCAGCCTTAATCCCTTAACCCTGTTTCCTAGCAACCGACCTAGGTCAGCTGCCTTGTTTTCCCGCCTTGAAAGCTTTATAAGATATGGTGTTTTCAGAATAAAATAAAAGAGAGAGGCCTGATCAGAAACCGTGTGCTGTCTCCACTCTCTGCGTCTCCTTCCTGCCCTTTCTCTCCCTCCCTCAGGATCAAGAACCCGTGAGGATTCACCGCCCCGCGGGCCGGAGCTGGCTGGGGCGGGACCCGACAACACCCCAACAAGAACCCCCCCCCAAGCTACGACTTTCTCGTCACTGATATCGCGGATGCGATTCCTTCAAACCTTCATGACATTGCTTTTGATTTTAGCTACCCTGTTAACTGTATGTAATTCAAGCTGTAATCCCTATCCCTCTAACCCCCACCAGCCTGTCACTGCCAAATGGGTACTACGAGGACCAAAAGAAACACCTAGAGATCTGGGACAGATAGTACAAAAACTAACATTAACTGGGCCGGTATCTGTTACATTTCCTACATTCCACCTGGATCTATGTGACCCGGGAAATGGCCTATGGCCCCAAACCCGGGGCTTTACCAATTGTGGTTCTGCTTTTGGATGTGAAAATGATTGTCAAGCTAAAAATTTAAAGCAGCAAACTTTTTATATATGTCCAGGAACTGGTAATTTTGAGAGATGTGGGGGCTCAGGGGACTTTTTCTGTGCAGCATGGGGCTGTGAAACAATTGCTCCATGGATTCCCCAAAATAGTGACTTAATTACTTTCGTAAGGACTAGCAACCTAACCAGTCCTACAAAGAGAAATCCAATCTCCATACAGTTCACCCCTAAGGGAAAACCAGTAAACTGGTTAGTGGGAAAAGTTTGGGGCCTTCGTTTATGGCTTTCTTTTTTTAAAATTTTTTTAATGTTTTTTATTTATTTTCGAGAGACAGAGAGAGACAGCTCGAGCAGGGGAGGGTCAGAGAGAGAGAGAGAGATATGGAATCTGAAACAGGCTCCAGGCTCTGAGCTAGCTACCAGCACAGAGCCCGACGCGGGGCTCGAATCCACGAACTGTGAGATCATGACCTGAGCTGAAGTCGGACACTCAACCAACTGAGCCACCAGGCGCCCCTCGTTTATGGCTTTCTAACTATGACATCGGTTTCTTGTTTTCTATCCAAAAACAATTGGTACTCCCATCTTCAGTAGCAATTAAGCCTATTGTTCAGGCAGCGACAACCCATAGACCCAAATCCACCCTAAAGGTACCTGTCGTGACTAGAGCTGCCTTAAACTTCAGTATAATTAATACTCCCCAGGTCATCTTCCCAATCCAGTCACCTCCAATAGAGCCAGACCCTATCATTCATACTATCCTAAATCTCACTTATAGCTTACTAAACTGTACAAATCTTGTAGACGCAGATTGCTGGCTCTGTTTAAACCCCCGGCCCCTTTCTATACTGGGTGGGCAATATCAGGACAAATATCTAGAGGCACAGGAACTTATTGCACTTGGGGGCTAACCCCAGTCTTAACATTACAAAAAGTAATTGGTTCAGGTCTATGTATCCTAGGAAACAAAGGGACGCTAACAGCTTTTCCCCATCTCCGCCATTTATGTAACCAGACTATCGTCGCCACAGGTCCCTCTTACCTAAAACCTCCCAAAGGAACATGGTTTGCATGTACTTTAGGACTTACCCCTTGTATACATCCCCAAATTTTAGACAATACCACCCTGTGTGTCTTGGTTGCCCTCTTCCCACAGGTATGATACCTTCCTGCGTCCACTTCCCCATTCTTTGAGGTGCAACCAGAACCGGCGCATTTCCAAGCCAAACGAGATTTCGAGATATCACTGTACCTATGTCTTGCTTTCTTGTAACTCCCCCTTCCAAAACACAGGATAATAATTTCAAAACTAGTGGATTTTTGTCTTCCATGTTTATAGGAGAAAAGTGTCTGGATAAAGAATGTCACTTTAATATGTTTTTCTCTGTATGTTTAATCATTAATATGCTTCATTATTATTGGTATTTTTAATAGTTTATTTTCAAATTGGTTTCCATAATACACCCAGTGCTTCTCCCCCACAAGTGCCCCCCACCATGACTATTGAAATATGGCCATTTGTAAGAAGGTGGATGAACCTTGAGGGTGTCAAGCTAAGCGAAATAAGTCAGGCAGAGAAGGACAGATACCATATGTTTGCACTCGTAGGTCTAACAGGAGAACAGGAGAAACCTAATGGAGGACCAGGGGGAGGGGAAGGGGGAAAGAGAGCTGGGGAGAGTGAGGGACACAAATCATGAAAGACTATTGAATACTCAAAACGAACCATGGACTGAAGGGAGAGTGGGAGGGAGGGATGGGGGTGATGGTCTTTTGTTCTGCTTTATAGATTGGCCACCAGAGAAAACACTGTGTCTGATGAAATACATGTGTGTTTTGGAATTCTGAAGTTAATGATAAGATGATATCCACAGCTAAGGGTTTGAATGAAAACAATGTGTTGTACAACAGCCAAATCATGGAAAGAGCCTAAATGTCCATCAACTGATGAATGGATCAAGAAGATATGGTTTATATATACAATGGAATACTACATGGCAATGAGAAAGAATGAAATCTGGCCATTTGTAGCAACGTGGATGGAACTTGAGGGTATTATGCTAAGTGAAATAAGTCATGCAGAGAAGGACAGATCCCATATGTTTTCACTCATATGTGGATCAGGAGAAACGTAGCAGAAGACCATGGGGGAGGGGGAAGGGGAAAAATTAGTTAAAGAGAGGGAAGGAGGCAAACCATAAGAGACTCCTAAATACTGAGAACAATCTGAGGGTTGATGGGGGTGGTGGAGAGGGGGAAAGGCGTGATGGGCATAGAGGAGGGCACTTGCTGGGATGAGCACTGAGTGAGTGTTATATGGAAACCAACTTGACAACAAACTATAAAAGAAAAAAAAGAATGTGTTGTAAAAGGAATGTGTGAATAGAGCTTGCGGGCTTCACACTGAATTCTTTTGGTAGAACATACTTACCGTGAAGCAAGTATAGGCAAATATAAAATTAAAATTTTAAATTGAGTATTAATCTTTGGGATACCATAATCAGGATGGCATGAGGAGCAGCCATGCCATTGGATGGACCAACTTTTCCATCTTGGTAGCAATGGGAAGCAGAATATCCTGCCTGCACTGTAGGCATCTGCATATTGTTCAGCTACCATTGGCTTAGGCACTCCATGATACATTCTTCACTCTCAGGTGCCCCTTCTATGTTTAGTATAAACAACATTCCCATGCTTATTGTAGAAAATTAAAAGCAGACTCATATTGTTTGTACTTCTCCCAAAATTATAACAGAGATTAGATATGTGATTTGGATTATCACGATATGAATTTAGTTAAATTTCTCAACTTCATTCCTGTAGAAATTTCCGACAGGACCCCACCACAGAACATAGCATTCTGCTAATGGGAAACAACTTTAGCTCTAGAGCTATCACCTTTCCTACACAGTCTTCAGTGATGAGACTCAGTAAAATCTATGATATTTTCACATACGAAAATTACTTTAAGACATACCAATTAACAGGGACTATATTCCAGCTTTGTGACTGCATCAGTGAGTATTGGAGTTAAACTATTTCTATATGGTTTATACCACAATTCAAGGGGACAATAAAAAAAAATCAAAAAAGTTTATACATTTAGAATTTCATAGCTTACTTTCCTTATGGAATTCAGGTGAATGTTTGAGAGAAATAAAATAGTTTGCTTCATTTGAACCTGGCAATACTCTGTTTATAGGTACATGTATATTTGTATCTATAGGTACATGTATAGAACTAAGTAATCTGCTTATAGGTACATGTATAGAACTAACTAATCTGCAATTGACCCAAAACCAACTAGGGTTTTCGGTATAGATATTGACATACTTCTACTAAAACTGATATGTGAATGCAACAAATAGCAAACACAAACTTGAAATACAAAGTTATTTATATTATATATGTATCAGTTGTCAAGCATCACTAGAATTCTGTACTAATACAGAGGATTCTGTATCAGCATAAGAACAGACAAATAAAGTAGTGGGAGAGAACAGAAAGCCCAGAAAAACTTCCAGATTAAACCCTATAGATACATATTCCACTGCAATTCAGTGGAGCAAGATTATTTCAATGTGGAAAAAATGAACTTTGATCACTACTTTACAACATACAAGACATTAATTTAAAATGGTTTGGGGCAAGGTGCCTGGGTGGATCAGTCAGCTAAGCGTCTGATTTCAGCTCTGGTCATGATATCATGGTTTGTGGGTTCAAGCCCCATATAGGGCTCTGTGTTGACAGTGCAGAACCTAGAGCCTGCTTTGGATTCTATATCTCCCTCTCTCTGTGTCCCTCCCTCCACTCAAAAAAATAAATAAACACTTTAAAAAATTAAAAATAAATAAATAAAAATAAAATGGTTTGGGGCACCTGGCCCGCTTAGTCAGTACATCACGCGACTATTAATCTCTGGATCTTGAGTTCAAGCTCCACATTGGGTGTAGAGCTTACTTAAAAAAAGTAAAATGATAAAATGGTTTATCAAACTAAATTTGAAAGCCAAATCAGTAACGTTTCTAGAAGAAAACATAAGATTATATCTTTATGACTTTAGACATACAAAGATTTTTAAAGAGGATATAAAAAGCACTACCTATAAAATCAAAGTTTGATGAATTGTCCTTAACAAAATTAAGAATTTTAAGAGGTTAAGAATATGGTGAGTAGGAAGACCCTAAGCTCACCTTGTCCCATGGATACAACTAGATAATACATCAGTGTAAATAACCCAGATAATGACCCAAAGACTGGCAGGACAAACTCTACAAATAAAGATGAGGTTATATAAAAGAGGGTATAAAGGGCAGTGATGTGGTGGGGAGTTAAACACTATGGGTCTGGCCACTGAAGGGAGGAAGTCTTGGGTACAGAGAGAGGTGAGAAACAGACTTTCATATTGGGGAGCCCACAGAGGGAAGATAAATCCCCATAACATTTGGCTTTGAAGGTTAGACGAGCCAAATTTCATGATTTCTGGGGCCCCTGGGTGGCTCAATCAGTTGAGCGCCTGACTTCAGCCTAGATCATGATCTCATCATTCCCTAGTTCGAGCCCCACATGGGGCTCTGTGTTGAGCCTGTTTCGGATTCTGTGTCTCCCTCTCTCTCTCTGCTCCTTCCCCACTCACACTCTGTCTGTATCTCTCAAAAATAAATATTAAAAATCTTTAAAAATAAATAAACGTCAAAAAATTAAAATTTATTTATTTATTTTGGGGGAGGGGCCAAGAAAGAAACAGAGAGAGAATCCCAAGAGGGCTTCTCTGTCAGCACAGTGCAGGGCTCTATCTCACTAATGGCAAAATCAAGAGTGATTTTAAAATCAAGAGTGGGACGCTTAACCTGCTGAGCCACCCAGGTGCACCATCAATATGGTTCTTTCAGTGTGAAATATGAATGGGTGTGTAAGATCAAGATCCAAATCTAAACAAAAGGAAAATGATCAAGAGTCTTTCCAGCGTATTGAATCTGTGGTTGTATTTTAATATTTGATGTTTTCTATTACCAGAAATGTATTGTTCTGAAAAAATTTGTTAAACTATTATGGATACAGTGATAAATTTTCCCATGCTGATGAAGGGAAGGCAACACTGATTAAGGAAAATTCTCTTCTGGCTTTACCTGTTAAAATACACTCTATGTTTTTTTTTCCATGCTTATCAACAACAGAATACACACATCCATCTCAGCATAGTTTAAAATAACCAAAGTCCTTATGAGTACATCCTCTTGAGTAGCCACTCTGTGGGAAGAGTAACTTCCTTTAAAAAAAAAAAAAAGTATATACGGTGCGCCTGGGTGGCTCAGTCGGTTGAGCATCCGACTTCAAGCCGTGCGTCAGGCTCTGACAGCTCAGAGTCTGGAGCCTGCTTCAGATTCTGTGTCTCCTTCTCTCCCTGTTGCACTCTCTCTCAAAAATTTTATTGAGATTTAAAAAATTTAAGAAGTATATAGAATCATGTTTGATAAATGGCTTTAGCTTATTTCTTTTTTTTAATAGTTTATTGTCAAATTGGTTTCCATATAACACCCAGTGCTCTTCCCCACAAGTGCCCTCCTCCATCACCACCACCTCTTTTCTCCCTCCCCCTCCCCCTTCATATAAGCTAAATTTTCATATATAAATGTAAAATGTAGGGGCAGCTGGGTGGTTCAGTCAGTGAAGAGTCCAACTTTGGCTGAGGTCGTGATCTCATGGTTTGTGGGTTCAAGCCCAATGTCAGGCTCTGTGCTGACAGCTCAGAGCCTGAGCCTGCTCTGGATTCTGTGTCTCCCTCTCTCTCTGCCCCTTCCCCTCTTACACATGCTGTTTTGCTCACTCTCTCTCAATAAATAAATTAACATTTTTAAAAGAAAATCATGAGGAAGAGAAAATACATTTACAGTACTGTACTATAGCACCATAAATCTGCATTTAAGTGAACATGCATAGTTCCAACCTATGTTGGGTCAACTGCGATAAGAATGGTCCCTTTTTATTTTTTTTTTAATTTTTTTTACATTTATTAGTTATTGAGAGACAGAGCATGAACACGTTAGGGGCAGAGAGAGAAGGAGAAACAGAATCCAAAGCAGGCTTTAGGCTCTGAGCAAGCTGTCAGCACAGAGCCTGATGCAGGAAGAATGGCCCCTTTTTATTATAAAACATCTATCTGCTCAGTTATCCCCATTTGATTGAAAAGATAACTAAGGAAAAAAGAAGATCAATATCTTACTCAAGGTCAAAACATTGGTCCTTTGAATTTCTTTGATCAGTATTTTACAGTTTTCACTGTATAGTCTTTCTTCTCCTTGGTTCAATTTATTCCTAAGTATTTTATTCTCTTTGAGCCTATTGTGAATGAGATATAGTTTTAGATAATAAAGTTTTTTAAATTCCTTATCAAATGTTTCTATTAGTGTATACAAATGAAACTGATTTCTGAATGTTTATTTTATATCCTTCTACTTTACTGAAATCATTGATGAGTTCCAATGAGATATCATATCATACCTGTTTGGATAGCTGTTTCCAAAATATAGTAAAAACTTAACAGGTGTTGGGGAGGATGTGGAGAAATTGGAACCCTTGTACATTTTGCTCAGACTATAGCATGGCACAGCCATACGGAAAATGTGGATTTTCCATAAAAATTAGAAACAGAACTACTATATGATCTACCAACCTTACTTATAGTATATTTCCAAAAAAATAAAATCAAAATCCCAAAGATATACCAGAAACTCAATGTTCATTGTATCATTATTCACAATAGCCAAAATAGGAAACAACCAGGGATGCCTGGGTGACTCAGTTAAGCGCTCAACTCTTGGTTTAGACTGGGGTCATGATCTTGCAGTTCCTGAGTTTGAGCCCCACATTGGGCTGTGTGCTGACAGCACGGAGCCTGCTTGGGATTCTCTCTGTCCCTCTTTCTCTGTCCCTCCTCCCCTGCTCACTCGCTCGCTCTCGCTCTCTCTCTCTCCCAAAATGAACAAATACTTTTAAAACATTTTTAAGATAGGAAATAACCCAAATGTCATTGACATTTGGATAAAGAAAACGTGATGTTGGGATGCCTGGGTGGCTCAGTTGGTTGAGCTTCCAACTTCAGCTCAGGTCATAATCTCGTGGTTTGTGAGTTTGAGCCCCACATTGGGCTCTGTGCTGACAGCTCAGAGCTTGCAGCCTGCTTTGGATTCTGTGTCTCCCTCCCTCTCTGCCCCTCCCCCACTTGCATTCTGTCTCTCTCAGAAATAAATAAATCTTAAAAAATTTTAATGTGATGTGTACATACAATGAGATATTATCCAGTCTTTAAAAAAAAAAAGGAAATCTTGACATTTGTGACAACATGAATGAACCTGAGGACATAATGCTAAGTGAAATAAGTCAATCACAGGAGGACAAATACCACATGACTCCACTAGTATAAACTATTGAGAGTAGCCAAATTCATAGAGGCAGAAAATAGAATGATAGTTACCAGAGGCTAAGGAAGGTGGGAATGGGGAATTTTTAGTATGTATAAGCTTTCTGTTAGGCAATATGAGTAAGTTCTAGGGATCTCCTGTGTAACAAGGCATGTATAGTTAAACATGCAGTATTTTGTACTTTAAAATATGTTCAGGGTCGCCTAGGTTGCTCAGTCAGTTCAGTGTCCCAACTTTTGCTGTGGAGCCTGCTTAAGATATTCTCTCTCTCTCTCTCTCTTTCTCTCTCTCTCTCTCTCTCTCTCTCTCTCTTCTCCACTCCCCCATTTACACACACACACACACTCTCTCTCTCTCAAATAAAATAATAATAAAATGTATAAAAAATTAAATAAATTACGTTCAGAGAATAGATCTCATGTTAAAGGTTCTTATCCAAAATACACACACACACACACACACACACACACACACACACACACAGAGAGAACACAATAAAATTTTTTGATGTGATAGATATGTTTACTATCTTTGTTGTGGTGATGACATCATGTGTGTATGCACATGCACAAACTCTTATAAATGTATACATTAAATAGATGTAATTTTCAAATACCTTTTATAACTCAATAAATCTTTTTTTAAAATTCCAGTATAGTTAACATGGTGTTCTATTAGTGTCAGGTGTACCGTATAGTGATTCATCAATTCTATACATTACTCAGCGCTCATCATGATAAATGTACTCTTTAATCCTTATCATCTATTTCACCCATCTCCACACCTTTGGTTACCATCAGTTTGTTCTCTATAGTTAAGAGTCTATTTCTTGAGGGGCTCCTGGGTGGTTCAATCAGTTGGGTGTCTGACTTCTCCTAAGGTCATGATCTCTGGTTCATGGGTTCGAGCCCCGCATCGGGCTCTGTGCTGACAGCTCAGAGCCTGGAGCCTGCTTCAGATTCTGTGTCTCCCTCTCTCTCTGCATGTCCCCTTCTCCCCTTCTCTCTCTCTCTCTCTCTCTCTCTCTCTCTCTCTCTCTCTCTCTATTTCTCAAAAATAAACATTAAAAAAAAGAACTTCTCAAAGATGCTTCCACCAACCTTTATTCCTACTCTATTCTTCACTGGAGTTCAGACAGGATCCTATTCTAAGGCTCTCCCAGCTTCTTCTGAATGCCCATTTTCTCTCACAGTTGTTTCCCCTAACAAATTTCTTGCACATTGAATTCTGTTTTAACATCAGTTCATTGAAGGCTCTGGACTAACACAAGTAGCATGTGTAAGATACATTGACCCCCCCAAAAAACAGGGGTTTTATGTTCTTTCTTATGGTAACACTTTTCTTTACAGGGACCAAGCTTTATTTACTGAGTGTTTCCTGAAGCTTTCTAAGCATGCATAAAGTTTTAAAGGTATATTAACCCATGCATGGAATTAGTCTGTTTCATTCAATCAAACCTTACGGATGTATATCCGTATATCTTAAGATATTTCCAGTTTTGCACCATTTCAAATGTAACTAGGATAAATTCCTATATTCAGAAACCATTGTACATCTGTCGAATCATTTGATTAGAAAATATTTTTAAAAGAGGGGCGCCTGGGGGCTCCTGGGTGGCTCAGTCAGTTAAATGTCTGACTTCAACTCAGATCATGATCTCCTGGTTCATGACTTTGAGCTCCATGTCAGGCTCTGTGCTGACAGCTCAGAGCCTGGAGCCTGCTTTAGATTCTGTCCCTCCCTCCACTCCCATTCTGTCACCCTCTTTCGCTCTCAAAAATAAATAAAAGTTAAAAAATTTTTAATAAAAAATGAGGGACGCCTGGGTGGCTTAGTAGATTGAGCATTTAACTCTTGATTTCAACTCAGGTCATGATCTCACAGTCATGAGATGGAGCCTCACATTGGGCTCGATGCAGAGCAGAATATGAAGCCTGCTTGGGATTCTCTCTTTCTCCCTCTATTTCTGCTCCACCCCCACTCTGTGCTCTCTCTAAGCAAACAAACAAACAAACAAACTTTAAAAAATGCATTTTAAAAAAATGTATGGATCATGCAGAGTTTACACTAATGTCTTGATTTATATTCCTAACTGACCTCCCAATTTCCAGAAATGTAACACAGTAACTGTTATCTCTCATCTCCAGTGTTATTTATTTACTTTTTATTTACTTAGTTCTGCTTTATAGTCTTTTCCAAGGGATAGAATTAAAAGGGAAGTAAAGTAGGGCTCAACCTTTATACAAAAACATTTGTTCTATGGATAATAACGTCCCCCTTGTTAAAGAAAGAAACTGTGTGCTCACTTTGGCAGCACATATACGAAAGAAAGAAACTGTGCCTGAGGCTTTCTTGCACTTCAGACTTTAGAAAGTAAGTATGTTTTGGAATCAAACATGACTTTGGCATGGTTACCACAACCATTTGGCAAAATGCTCTGGTACCTATACCTGTTCCTCTAGGAAAGGCCTCACAGTACAGAAGTGTCTGTACCAATTCTGGCTTTGAGGCAAAGTGTATCTGAAGTAGAATCCCAGCTCCATCACTTACAAACTGTGTCTGTGAGTTTAGGCAAGCTGATGCAGCTCTGAGTGACTCAGTTTCTAGTACATATTGAGGCGTAGAAGGTTTGAGAGGCTTAGACAAATTTTAGCCCTGGTCAGGCTTGAACATGGCACCTAAAATTGCATTCACCTGTGAGGATGAGTCCCTGAGACCCAAACCTACTCCGTCTGCTCTCCTCAATATGGGTCATGTGAGGATTCAAATAGCCTAGTTATGTCTGAAAGATAGCATTAATGCCAGGCCTGTGGAAATCACACATCCATGAGGAGATGAAAGAATATGGAACTTCCATTTCCATCTTCTGACCCCTGAACCCAAAATCCTGGCTATTGAAAAAATAGCTGCATATACAAGGCACTGATTCAGAGCATATACAGCCCCTAGGATACCCTTGCCCCACTCCTACCTAGATGCCACCTACCTGACACAATAACAGATTCTTCAAAAGGACATGCCACTGTTCTATCAAGGCACCAGTTTCGGAATAGTGAGGAACATAATATGACTAGTTAATTCCATGACCATGGACCCACTGACACACATCATTTGCTGTGAAGTGAGTTTCTTCATCAGACCATGTTGCCTGGCGTACAACAACGGTAGATAAAGCCTTATGTAAGTCCACCAATGGTAGTCTTGGCAGAAGCACTGTATGCTGGGAAGGCAAATTGGTCTCCACAGTGCTGGGAGCCACGTCAGCCTTGCTGGATGACACAGTCACAGCAAGGAAATGGCAGACATTTGCACAGCGTCTGCCATGAAGCAAAACTGGTATCTCCTGCTACTATTGGCTCATATTGGGAATGGGACTGCTGTTATTGATTAGGCCTCAAAATGTTCCAAATCAGACTGATATTTCCCACACAGATACCTACCTCATGGAAAGAAGCATATTCCCACCTCTACAAAAAAGAATTTAGACAAAGCACTGCAGATGTTTGTAAGAAGGCTCTTCTCATGAGCCTTACAAACCCAAGACATAGATAATAGAGGGGGCTAAAGAACACAAGAGTTACTATTAACTCTGGCCCAGAGAAAAAGACCTAACTTAGAGGTAAGAAACAGACAAAAGCCAGACATAAGTTACTGCACATACCTTTGCTAATTGGAGTCACAAATACCTTCCCTTACACTGATATCCGTTATGAGGATGGGTAAGAGTAGTTAAAACTTAAACTATACAAAGGCTGGCACATCTAGGGCCCCTATGGTGCTTACACCTTCAACATCAAATAACAAGGTTTACTTACTAACCAGAGCAAATACCTTCTCCTTTTGTGAGCCAAACAGAATGACTCCTAGCCTATGCCTGAATCTTAGCGTTGTTGAGATAAGCAAATGTGTTTGTTATCTGCTTCTTGCTGAAAACATCCTATCTTCTTAGTTATAAGATTTGTTACCAGTTTAAACAAATGTGTATGTTGTCTTCTCTTCACTGAGAATATCCTGTTATTTGTAAAAATTAACTACCTCACTGAAATTAGAGTAGTTCTGCATAAATTTCTGTTTCTGTACACTTTTCAAAGCATCCTATCACTGAGATTTTTTTTGTAGTAAAAATTCCACTTTTTGATGTCATGTTAACGCTTGATCTATAAATAAAGACACAAAGACTGACAGAGTAGAGATGTCTGCTTGGTAATCAGAAAGAAACTCGAGGCTCTCTCACTCCCTTTCAGTGACACCATCCATCCTTTCAGGGACCTCTGGACGTGCTGGAGCTGGACTCCAGCACCACAGTACTTGTTTATTCTAGTAAGAACAAAATGCTCTCATTCCATGATAGAAGAAGTCCAATGAAATCAATTTACCACCACCTAGCTGGCTGGTAACCCCGGCGATTTGTGCCATATTACTGAGTCCATGCATAAGTTTCTCCCCTGCCTCATGGCCAATTTTTTCGGGAGCCCATTGGACAATGAGAGGGATGGCTGATAAAAGAGGCCAACTAATAGCCACAGAACAATTCATCTATTCATTTTATTTTTAAAACACTCCACTGCTGAGGTTACCCTGTGATGAGCATTCATTTAGAAAAGGAAAGGAAATAAAAGGCATCCAAAGTGGTAAGAGAGAAGTAAAACTTTCACTATTTTCCAATGACATGATACTATAGATAGAAAACTCGAAAGACTCCACCAAAAAATTGCTAGAACTGACAAATTACTTCAGTAAAGTTACAGAATACAAAATCAATGTACAGAAATTTGTTGTATTTCTATACACTAATATTGAAAGAGCAGAAAGAGAAATTAACAATCCCATTTACAATTGCATCAAAAACAATAAAGTATCTAGGAATAGACTTAACCAGAGCTTTGAAAGACCAGTACTCTGAAAACTATAAATTACTGATAAAAGAAGTTGAAGACGACACACACACAAAAATGGAAAACATTCTATGTCATGGATTGGAAGAACAAATATTTTTAAAATGTCCATACTACCCAAAGCAATCTATGGATTTAATACAATCACTACCAAAATACCAACAGCATTTTTCACAGAAATAAACAAACAATCCTAAAATATATATGGAACCATAAAAGACCCTGAATAGCCAAAGCAATCTTGAAAAAGAAAAACAAAACTAGCAGTATCACAATTCCAGACTTCAAATTATATTACAAAGCAGTAGTAATCAAAACAATATTGTAGTACAACTATATGGTCAATTAACCTGTGACAAAGCAGGAAAGAATATCCAATGGGAAAAGGACAGTCTTTTCAACAAATGATGTTGGGAAAACTGGACAGCAACATGCAAAAGTAAGAAACTGAACCACTTTGTTACACTATACACAAAAATAAATTAAAATATGGATTAAAAGGGACGCCTGGGTGGCTCAGTCAGTTGAGCGTCCGGCTTCGGCTCAGGTCATGATCTCGTGGTTAGTGGGTTCTAGCCTCGCATCAGGCTCTGTGCTGACCCTCTCTAATCCTCCCTGCTCATGCTCTCTCTCTCTTCCTCTCTCTCAAAAATAAATTAAAAAAATATTTTTTAAAAAAATTTTAAAAATGATCAAAGACCTAAATGTGAGACCGGAAACTAAAAATCCCAGAAAAGAACACAGGCAGTAACGTCTTTGACATTAGCCATAACAACTTCTTTCTAGATATGTCTCCTGAGGCAAGGGAAACAGAAGCAAAAATGAACTATTCGGATTTCATGAAAATAAAAAGATTCTGCACAGCAAAGAAAGCAATCAATAAAATTATAAGCAACCTGGGGGGAGGAGCCAAGATGGTGGAGAGGAAGGGAGCTCTGTAGATTCCGTCCACCCCATCTGTCGAACTGAGAGGGACATTAGTCTCATCTGCAAGAGTGGAAGGAGAGAATACGGACTCCAGAAAGAAGGGAACCTCAAGGATACCTGAGTGAGTGAGTGCGAACTGGGGAGATCTGAAAACGGGCCAGCCCGGGACGTGCAGGGGAGGCAGGAGCCCCAGCTCAACGCGGGACAAGCGTGCGGAGCAGGAGAGACAAAGGGAAGAGACAGAGAGTCTGAACACGCCCATAGTACTGTCTCTGGGGAAGAGGCAAAGAAGCTTGGCTGCACTTGGAGAGGGAAACCCACTCCATAGATAACTGCTGGCTAGCCAGAATCCCGAACCAGGGTAGCCAAGGGAAGGAACAGCTTCCAGCCCTAAGCCATCTCGGCAGGGAATCAGCAGCAGCTGCAGCTGTGCCAGGGGCACGCAGCGACAGCTGCGCAGAGGCCTGTGCTTCACAGCGAGAAGTGGCACGGCTGCGCCAGAGGCATGCACTGCGGACTTGGTTTTGGGAACTGGACCACGCACCGCATTTCCATGGCGCATCTTGCTCCCTGCACTGGCTGCGCGAATCTCGAATCCCGGGTGCCCACAGGAAAAGGTAGGGCCCACACCTGCGCAACCCCCGAAGGGGAGTCAGCGGCGGGTGGAGGCCTGGGCTCGCGGTTAGGCTGCTGGAGCTCCCAGCTCATTTCCAGCAGCTCACAGCACCTTGAGCAACAGCTATCGGAAGCCAAAAGAGACTCAATTTTTTTTTCTTTCTTTCCCCCATTGCAATCACGATCCTGGCTGGGGGTGGGGACTACCCAATTGAGTCTGTGAAGGTGCGCCCTTCTACTCCTGCTGCTCATTTCGCCTCAGGCAGGGGCAGCTGAAATCTCTGCCTGAGCCAAGACAAACTGATTCCTCCCCCTAAGAAGCAAGCCACCAAAACAAATACATTTCATATGTGATAGCACAAACGTGCATGGACTGGAATTTTGAACCTAGGGGGGCCTGGAAAATACAATTCGGCTCAACTGCAGCCATAGGAGATCAGACTCATTAGAGTGGCCGACCATGCTTAGTTTAGCTGAGCTTGGCATGTCGCCATTCTAATCTCCATAGACACCAAGGCAGAGCCTCTGAGAGCAGCCTCCAAGACCTACCACATCAAACCACGCCTACCCACGAGGGGGAGCTGCTGCTTCTTTTTTTAATATATAAAAAATTTTTTGTTATTTCCTCACCTTTTTCATACTTATTTCTTTGTCATTATTGCCTTTCTTCTTTTTCTTTACGTAATTCTTTTAAATTTTTACTCTTTATTTTCCTTTCTCCTTTCTCCCTTACTTTTTCACCTTCTTGCAACCCAGATATATACTCCAATATCTCATCCTTACCTCGCCCCTCAACTAGTCATACACTTTTAAACTGTCTACTGTCCTTTGTTATCTCCGACCCCCTTTTATATTTTTTTAATTTTTTTCTTCTTTCTCTTTTCTTTTTATTTTCTCTTCTTCTCTTCTTTTCATCTCTTTCCTTCCCATTTTCTTTCTTTTCTTTCCCCACTTTAATGTGTTTCATTGTTTGATTTGTCTGTGTGTATGTGTGCTTCTGTTCCCTCTGTGTTTGTCTGTCTGTTTTCCTTCTTAGGACTACACCAAGAAACAAGCCAAAGTGTGCAAGAAGGCGAGTCCCAAATATTGCAGAGTAGGGAATTAAAATACTCACAGGCACAACAAGAAAAACTGAGAGACACCATTAAGAGAATATTTCCTGAAACGACAGGCCATGGACAGTCAATAAGCCTCCTTTAAGAGAGAAATATTAATAGGTGCACAGTGCACAATGAGCTTTCTAAAGGTGACAAGAGACAGAAAACTGGCAAAAATGACAAAACGAAGAAACTCTCCCCTGAAGAACTTCCAGGAGGAAGTCACAGCCACAGAACTGCTCAAGGCAGATCTAGACAACATATCGGATAAAGAATTTAAAAAGCTTGTCATAAGATTAATCGCTGGGGTTGAGAAAAGCATCAAAGAATCAACTGATGAGTTAAAAAAGGCTATAGGTGAGGTGAATAACAAACTGGAGGCAGCCACCTCAAGGATTGATGAGGCAGAGAGAAGAATAGGTGAATTAGAAGATGCAGTTATAGCAAAAGAGGAAGCTGAAAAAAAGAGAGAGTAAACGGAACAACATCCGTCTCATAGGAATTCCTAAAGAGGAAGACAGAAAGAAAGGGCCTGAAGGGATACTTGACCAAATTATAACTGAGAATTTCCCAAATCACGGAAAAGAAATGGACATTCAAATTCAAGAGGCACAAAGAACCCCCTTAAGACGTAATTTAAATCGGCCTTCAGCACAACATATCATAGTGAAATTGGAAAATATAAAGATAAAGAGAGAACTCTGAAAGCAGCTAGGGAGAAAAGGGCCCTCACATACAAAGGGAAACCTATCAGAGTGGTGACAGACCTATCTAATGAAACCTGGCAGGCCAGGAAGGAATGGCAGGAAATGTTCAACGTGATGAGCAGAAAAAATATGCAGCCACGAATCCTCTACCCAGCAAACCTGTCTTTCAAAATAGAAGGAGAGATAAAGGTTTTCCCAAATAAACAAAAATAGAGAGAATTCATGACCACCAAACCAGCCCAACAGGAAATCCTAAGAGGGACTCTATGAGGGAAAGACTGCAAAGAATACAAGGTGCCAGAGACACCACTATAAACATGAACTCTAGGGAGAACACAATGACTCTAAACCCACATTTTTCGATAATAACATGGAATGTAAATGGACTGAATGCTCCAACCAAACGACACAGGGTAGCAGAATGGATAAAAAAACAAAACCCATCTATTTGCTGTCTACAGGAGACGCATTTTCGACCG
>PJEM01006753.1:0-106147 GCA_004023845.1 Helogale parvula | reverse complement strand
CTCATCAGGTGATGGACATTTAGGCTCTTTCCATGATTTGGCTATTGTTGACAGTGCTGCTATGAACATTGGGGTACATGTGCTCCTATGCATCAGCACTTCTGTATCCCTTGGGTAAATCCCTAGCAGTGCTATTGCTGGGTCATAAGGGAGTTCTATGGATAGTTTTTTGAGGAACCTCCACACTGTTTTCCAGAGCAGCTGCACCAGTTTACATTGCCACCAACAGTGTAGGAGGCTGCCCGTCTCTCCACACCCTTGCCAGCATCTATAGTCTCTTGATTTGTTCATTTTAACCACTCTGACTGGTGTGAGGTGGTATCTCAGTGTGACTTTGATTTGTGTTTCCCTGATGATGAGTGGTGTTGAGCATCGTTTCATGTGCCTGTAGGCCATCTGGATAGAGAAGTGTCTGTTCATGTCTTCTGCCCATTTCTTCACTGGGTTATTTGTTTTTTGGGTGTAGAGTTTGGTGAGTTCCTTGTAGATTTTGGATACTAGCCCTTTATCAGATATGTCATTTGCAACTATCTTTTCCCATTCTGTTGGTTGCCTATTAGTTTTCTTGATTGTTTCCTTTGCAGTGCAGAAGCTTTTTTATCTTGATGAGGTCCCAGTGGTTCATTTTTGCTTTCATTTCCCTTGCCTTTGGGGGATGTGTCAAGTAGGAAATTGCTGTAGTTGAGATCAAGGAGGTTGTTTCCTACTTTCTTTTCGAGGGTTTTGATGGTTTCCTGTCTCACATTCAGGTCCTTGAGCCATTTTGAGTTAATTTTTGTGTATGGTGTAAGAAAGTGGTCTAGTTTCATTCTTCTACATGTTGCTGTCCAGTTCTCCCAGCACCACCTGCTAAAGAGGCAGTCTTTTTTCCATTGGCTACTCCTTCCTGCTTTGTCAAAAATTAATTGTATTTATAATATTTTAATATGTTAAAATTATATTACTCTTATTTAAAAATCTGCATTATATAAGTGAGTGGTAATATTTGAAGAAAAAAGAATCTCATATTTTATCACTTTTTTAATGGCTTAAAATGGGGCTATTTTATTATAGAAGTCCAATTTCTAAGATAATTTTATTGTATTTCCCACAGATGAAGGCATTTCACATTAATCTATGTTCAAAAACATGGCAGGTAGCTCGAATTCTAACAGAATGTTCAGTTTAACTGTGAGGCTGAAACTTTGTTATACTTTGTGATTTCAGTATAAAAATTAATTCATAAAACTTTGTATATTTATAGTAGCACTTCCAGAGCGAATAAAAAATGGGTCATCCTATAAACCTATGAATGAGTTTAAACTTTGATCTAATATTCATAACAGCAAAGATAGATATAAATGAAAAGATAAACTTCATCTTATTGTTAGAGATGTGGGATTTTTTAAATGACTTTTCCCTGTGTTTTTGCCTTTTCATCTCATAACTGCTCTATCAAAAGGATTGAGCCATCAATTTTAGTATATTCTCTTATTCATGTAAGAACACAGCAAGTTCAATGCAGAGTATACATTTTCTAGGAGTGTTTATTACTCATATTCTCCTTTATGGTATATGCATATTAAGAATTATATTTATATTATTTATTTTTTGCCTTACTCTTTCATTTTTCTTCTTTTTTTAAATTTCAGTTTTGGTTGGTTAACATACAGTACAATATTGGTTTAAGAGTAGGATTCAGTGATTCCTCACTTACTTATGACACCCAGTTCCCTCCGTAGTACCCATCTAGCCCATCTCCCGTCCACCCACCTCCATTAACCTGTAGTTTGTTCTCTATCATTAAAAGTCTCTTATGGTTTTTTTTCCTCTCCTATCTGCCCCCCTTCCCATATATTCATCTATTTTATTGCTTAAGTTCCACATATGAGGAAATCATATGGTATTTGTCTTTTTCTCATTGATTAATTTTGCTTAGCATAATATATTGTAGTCCATCCTTGTTGTTGCAAATGGCAAGATTTCATTCTTTTTTATGGCTGAGTAATATTACATTACATATATATAATATACATATATTATATATATACATCACAAGTTCTTTATCCATTCATCAGTTGGTGGACATTTCAGCTTTCTTGATTTTTTGGCTATTCATAATAATGCTGCTATATATTTTGGGGTGCATGTATACTTTGAATTAGTATTTTTGTATCCTTTGGGTAGACACCTAATAGTGCAATTGATGGATCATAGGGTAGTTCTAATTTTAACTTTTTGAGGAACCTTCATACTGTTTTCCAGAGTGGCTGCACCAGTTTGCATTCCCAATAACAGTGCAAGAAGGTTCCTCTCATCTGCATCATTGTCAACAACTGTTGTTTCTTGTGTTCTTAATTTCAGCCATTCTGTCAGATGTGAAGTAGTATTTCATTGTGGTGTTGATTTGTATTTCCCTGATAATGAGTGATTTTGAGCATCTTTTCATGTATCTGTTAGCCATCTGATGTTTTCTTTTGAAAAATATCTATTTATATCTTCTGCCCATTTCTTCATTGGAATATTTGTTTTTTGGGTTTTGAGTTTGATAAATTCTTTATAGATTTCATATTCTGACCCTTTATCAGATATGTGATTTCCAAATATCTTCTCCCCTTATGTAGGCTGCCTTTTAGTTTTGTTGATTGTTTCCTTCACTGTAAAGGTTTTAACCTTGATGAAGTCCCAATAGCTCATGTTTGCTTTTTTTCCCTTGCCTTCGGTGGATGTGTCTAGGAAGAATTTGGTCCTGCTGAGGTCAAAGAGGTTGCTGACTGTTTTCTCTGCTAGCATTTTGATAGTTTCCTGTCTCACATATAGGTTTTCATCCATTTTTTAAAGATTTTTATTTATTTTTTAATTTACATCAAGTTAGTTAGCATATGGTGCTATTATGATTTTAGGAGTAGATTCCAGTGATTCATCTCCTATTTATAACACCCAGTGATCATCCCAGCAAGTGTCCTCCCTAATACCCCTTACGCATTTAGCCTATCCTCCAACTAACAACCCCTCCAGCAACCCTCACTTTGTACTCTGCATTTAAGAGTCTCTTATGTTTTGTCCCCTTCTTTGTTTTTATATTATTTTTGCTTCCCTTTCCTTATGTTCATCTGTTTTGTATCTTAAATTCCTCATATGAATGAAGTCATATGATATTTGTCTTTCTCTGACTGGCTAATTTTGCTTAGCATAATACCCTCTAGTTCCATCCACATAGTTGCAAATGGCAAGATTTTGTTATTTTTGATTGTTGAATAATTCTCTCTCTCTCTCTCTCTCTCTCTCTCTCTCTCTCTATATATATATATATATATATATATATATATATATATATATATATATATATATATATACATACACACACACACACACACACACCACATCTTCTCTATCCATTCATTCTTTGATGGACATTTGGGCTCTTTCCATACTTTGGCAATAGTTGATACTGCTGCTATAAACATTGGGGTACATGGGTGCCAGAGCCCAGCTCCAGCAGGTCCAGGGTTCCCCTGAAGGATGGACAGTGTCGGCGAGAGAGAGTGAGAGATCCTCAAGTTTCTTTCTGATCACAAGGCATCTCTGGCAGGTGTCTCTGCCATTCTGGCAGGTGTCTCTGCCCTGTCAGGTCCTCAAGCTTTATTTATGGCAAAAGATACAAGGACCAGAAAGAGCAGTAAATGGTTTCTCATAGACAATTTTTACAATTTTCCAGGACATTGGTCCTGCAGCAGTTACAATTCTAGTAGTAATGATTGTCATAAAAAACTTAGCTACAGGCACTCATGTTGTCATAGGTATTTTTTACAAAACCTCAGGTCTAGCCTTAAGGAAGTGACCTTTAACCAAGATGCAACAGCATTGTTTAGTAAAGGTCAGTTTTTTTTATGAGTAAGGGTCATTAGGCTGTTTATAACTCTAAGAGAAAGTTCCCAGGAAAACAGGATTCTCAGGAAACATAATGCCTGTTCTCACAGTCCCAAAGATGATTGATAAATTTTATTGCAGTAGTGACTTTTACAGAGGCGTTCAGGCCCAGAAGGTAGTCAGTTATCAGTTAATTGCTCAGGGGAAAAGTATATGTTCCATTAGGATGTATCTAGTTTACTCATCTTTTCCCTGACCAGGTGCAATCATGCCTCAGGGACAGGGCAGGGAGACAGGTCACTCCTGACACTAATCAGCAAAGCACTCTGAGGTTTGGTGCCCAAGCAGAAAGGAAAGTTTCAAGAGGGTAGATTTTGGGAGCTATCTGGGGGCAAGAGACTGTGCAAACTTGCTGTACCCTCACCAGGGATTTTCACTCTACCTATAAGTTCAGATAGCTCCCAACACATGGGCCCCTTTGAAACAGCACACCTGTATCTGTAGGATAAATACCTAGTAGTGCAATTGCTGGATTGTAGAGTAGTTCTATTTTTAACTTTTTGAGGAATCTCCATATTGTTTTCCAAAGTGGCTGCACCAGTTTGCATTTCCACCAGCAGTACAAAAGAGATCCTTTTTCTCTGCATCCTTGCCAACATCTGTTGTTGCCTGAGTTGTTTATGTTAGCCATTTTGACTGGTATGAGGTGGATCTCATTGTGATTTTGATTTGTATTTCCCTGATTATGAATGATGTTAAGCATTTTTCATGTCTGTTGGCCATCTGGATGTCTTCTTTAGAGAAGTGTCTATTCATGTCTTTTGCCCATTTCTCCCATTCCTTTAGTTGCCTTTTAGTTTTGTTGATTGTTTCCTTAACTGTGCAGAAGACTTTTATCTTGATGAGGTCCCAATAGTTCATTTTTGCTTTTGTTTCCCTTTACCTCTGGAGATGTGTTGACTAAGAAGTTTCTGCAGCCAAGTTCAAAGAGGTTTTTGCCTGTTTTCTCCCCTAGGATTTTGATGGCGTCCTGTCTTATGTTTAGGTCTTTCATCCATTTTGAGTTTATTTTTGTGTCTGATATAAGAAAGTGGTATAGTTTCATTCTCTGCATGTTGCTGTCCAGCATTCCCAGCACCATTTGTTGAAGAGACTGTCTTTATTCCATTGAATATTCTTACCTGCTTTGTCAAAGATTAGTTGGCCATACTTTTGTGGGTCGATTTTTTGGTTCTCTATTCTGTTTCATTGATCCTGTTTTTGTGCCAGTACCATACTGTATTGATGATTACAGCTTTGTAATATATCTTGAAGTCCAGGAATGTGATGCTTCCAGCTCTGGTTTTCTTTTTCAGGATTGCTTTGGCTATTCGGGGTCTTTTTTGGTTCTATACAAATTTTAGGATTGTTTATTCCAGCTCTGTGAAGAATGCTAGTGTTATTTTAATAGATATTGCATTGAATATATAGTTGCTTTGGGTAGTGTTGACATTTTAACAATATTTGTTCTCCTAATCCATGAGTATGTAATATTTTTTCCATTTTTGTGTGTGTCTTCTTCAATTTCTTTCATAAGATTTCTATCGTTTTCAGTGTACAGATTTTTTTTTACCTCTTTGGTTTATTTCTAGGTATTCTATAAGTTTTGGTACAATTTTAAATGGGTTTGGTTCCTTGATTTCTCTTTGTGTTGCTTCATTATTGGTATATAGGAATGTACTGGTTTCTGTGCATTGATTTCATATTCTGTGACTTTGCTGAATTTATGAATCAGTTCTAGCAGTTTTTTTTGTGAAATCTTTTGTGGTTTTCCATATATAGTATCATGTCATCTGTGAAAGTTTGACTCCCTCCTTGCTGATTTGGATGCCTTTTATTCCTTTGTGTTGTCTGACTGCTGAAGCTAGGACTTCCAACACTATGTTGAATAACAGTGGTGAGACTGGCGAATCCCTGTCATGTTCCTGACCTTAGAGGGGAAGCTTCTGTTTTTCCCCATTGAGGAGATATTAGTGGTGGGTCTTTCATATATAGCTTTTATGATCTTGAGGTATTATGCTTTTATCCCTACTTTCTTGAAGGTTTTTATCAAGAAAGGATGCTGTATTTTGTCAAATGTTTTCTCTGCAACTATTGAGAAGATCTTGTGTTTCTTGTTCTTTTATTGCTTTGATGATTGTTTTGTGGATATGGAACCAGCCTTGCATCCCAGGTATAAATCCCACTTGGTAGTGATGAATAATTCTTTTAAAGTATGGTTGGACCCAGTTGGCTAGTATCTTGTTGAGAAATTTTGCATCCGTGTTCATAAGGAAAATTGGTTTGTAGTTCTCCTCTTTAGTGGAGTCTTTGGTTTTGGAATGAAGGTATTTCTGGCTTCATAAAATGAGTTTGGAAATTTTCCTTCCATTTCTATTTTTTGGAACAGCTTCAAAAGAAGAAGGGCTTATTCTTCTTTAAATGTTTGGTAGAATTCTCTTGTAAAGCCATCCAGCTCCAGACTCTTGTTTTGGGGAGACTATATTTTTTACTAATTCAATTTCTTTGCGGGTTATGCATCTGTTCAAATTTTCTATTTCTTCTTGTTTCCGTTTTAGTAGTTTATATGTTTGTAGGAATTTTTCCATTTCTACCAGATTGCCCATTTTATTGGTGATTTTTGTGTGTGTAGTTTAAGAAAGTGGTCCAGTTTCATTCTCTGCATGTTGCCATCCAGCATTCCCAACACCATTTGTTGAAATGACCATTTTTGTTTTCCATTAGATATTTTTTCCTGCATTGTCAATGTTTAGTTGTTGATATAGTTGAGAGTCCATTTCTGGGTTCTCTATTCTCTTCTAATGATCCATGTTTCTATTTTGTGGCAATACCAGACTGTATTGAAAACTGAAACTTTGTGATGCCTCCAGTTTTCTTTTTCTTTTTCAGGATTGCTTTGGCTATTCATCGTCTTTGTGGTTCCATACACATTTTAGGATTGTTTTTTCTGGCTCTGTGAAAAATGCTGGTTTTATTTGATAAGGATTACATTAAATATGTAGGTGCGTTGGGTATAATAGACATTTTTATTTCCATTTTTAAAGGTTTTATTTATTTTTTAGAGAGAAAGAGAGACAGCACGAGCAGGGAAGGGTCAGAGAGAAAGACACACACAGAATCTGAAGCAGGCTCCAGGCTCTGAGCTAGCTTTCAGCACAGAGCCCAACCACGGGGCTTGAACCCATGAACCAAGAGATCATAACCTGAGCCAAAGCCAGACACTTAACCGATTGAGCCACCCAGGTGCCCCTAGAATAGACATTTTAACAATGATTGTACTTTCTGTCCGTGAACATGAAAGGATTTTCCATTTCTTTGTGTCCCCTTCAATTTCTTTTATAAGTGTTCTGTAGTGTTCAGAGTATAGAATTTTTACCCCTTTAGTTAGGTTTTTTCCTAGGCATCTCATTGTGTTTGGTGCAACTGCAAAAGGAATCAGTTCTTTGATTTATTTTTCTGCTGCTTCATTATGGGTACATAGAAATGCAACAGAATTCTGTACATTGACTTTATATACTGTCACTTTGCCGAATTCAATTTTTTGGTGGAGTTTTTTGGGTTTTCTACATAATGTATGTTGTCCGCAAATAGTGGAAGTTTGGCTTCCTCCTTGAATATTGAATGCCTTTATTGTTGTTGTTGTCTGATTGCTGAGGCTAAGACTTCCAATACTATGTTGAATAATAATGGTGAGAGTCGACATCCTTGTCTTGTTTCTGACTGTTGGGGAAAGACTCTCAGTTTTTCCCCATTGAGGATGATTGCGGAGGACCAGCCCACGCACCAGAGTCTAAGGGTCTCTGAGTAGGGGGTTGGTGTCGGCGAAATATCTATAAAAAAGAACACAGACAACATGAATGGTGGAAGAGACCACACTTTACTGTGAAACTTGGTGTCTTATATACCACAGGTGATTACATCTTTCTTTTAATGATTACATTGTTTGTAACTTCTTAGGAATCACATGTTTTAGAAAGATCATTGTTTTCACGGAAGAGAGAACAGAAAGTTAAAGACAGGAATGAAGTACGATACAGAGGATCAAAAACATAATTTATCACTAAAAATACATCAGCAAGAGTCTTATTTTGCGTACATAGTGTAATATTAACTGAAGCTTATGACAAGGCTATTTTTCTTTAAAGGTTCAAACAATAGTCTGTGAGTAAGGTGCCTCTAACTAGGGAGGAAGTTTCAATCAGAAAATCTGCCCGATTACTGAAACCACAATTACCAAGTGGCATGAATAATAGGAGAACTAACCCCAGTTTCTGATCCACTTAGGTCAAGCAGTCAAGCGCACACATTTTCAAGCAGGGGAAGCAGGGTCCCTATAGGCCACACAGCACTGCACCCCAGTCTCCCAGGACCTTTGTTCTTTTGTCCTGATCCTCAAATGGGGGGAGGGCCAACCATTATCCAGGGTAGCGCCTTCCTAGACAAGGCTAGGGACTTTGCGATTACATACGCTCCCCCCCCCCCCCCCCCCCCCGGAGGCTTTGCCATCACAGTGTAATCACCTCTGCAGGCTTTTTGGCTGGAGGGGCCCCAACAGATGATGTTAGCTGTGGGTCTTTCATACATGGCCTTTATGATTTTGAGGTATGTTCTATTTATCCCTACTTTGTTAAGGGTTTTTATCAAGAATGGATGCAGAGTTTTCTCAGATTTTTTTTCCTGCATCTATTTAGAGGATCAAATGGTTCTTATGCTTTCTTTTATTAATGTAATGTATCATGTTGATTGATTTGAGAATATTGAACCAGCCCTGTAGCACAGGAATAAATCATACTTGATCATGGTGAATAATTCTTTCAATGTACTGTTGAATTTGATTTGCTAATATCTTGTTGAGATATCTGCATCCATGTTCTCAGGGATATTGAGTTGTAATATTCTTTTTTGGTGCAGTCTTTGTCTGGTTTTGGAATCCAGATTATGTTGGATTAATAGAATGAGTTTGGAAGCTTTCCTTTCATTATTATTTTCTGGGAACAGTCTTAGCAGAATAGGAATTTACTCTTCTTTAAATGTCTTATAGAATTTCCCTGGACAGCCATTTGGCCCAGGATTCCTGTTTATTGAGAGATTTTTTATTATTGATTCTTTCTTTGCTCTTCACATCTTCTATTTCTTCCTGTTTCAATTTTGGTAGTTTGTTAGTTTCAAGGAATTTGTCCATTTCTTCCAGATTTCCCAGTTTGTTTGCATTTAAATTTTTTATTATATATTATATTTCTGTGGTGTTGGTTTTGATCTCTCCTATTTCTTTCATGATTTTATCTATTCAGGTCCTTTCTGTTTTTTTTTTTTTATAAATATGGGTAAGAGTCTATCAATTATGTTAATTTTTCAAGATACCAGCTCTTAGTTTCATTGATCTGTTCTAGTGATTTTGTTTGTGTCTGTTATTTGTTTCTGCTTTAATTAATTCATATTTATTATTTCCTTTCTGTTGGCTTTATTTGCTATTCCTTCTCTAGATCCGTGAGATATAAATTTAGGTTGTGTATTGGAAACTTTCTTGATTCTTGAGTTATGCCTGAATTGCAATATACTACCCTCATAGGTCTGCCTTTGCTGCATCCCAAAGGTTTTGTACTGTCATGTTTTCATTTCCACTTGCTTCCATGTATTTTTTAATTTCTTCTTTAATTTCGTGGCTAATCCTTTCATTCTTTAATAGAATGTTCCTTAACTTCTATGTATTTTAGGGCTTTCCAAGTTTTTTTTTCTTGTGGTTGACTTCAAGTTTCATAGTATTGTGACTGAAAATATGCATGGTTTGAACTCAGTCTTTTTGTATTTATTGAGGGTTAATTTGTCACCCAAGTTGTGATGTTTTCTGAAAAATGTTTTATATGCACTTGAGAAGAATGTATATTCTGCTGCTTTAGGATCAAATGTTCTGAGTATTTCTGTTAAGTCCATCCAGTCCAGTGTGTCATTCAAAGCCATTGTTTCCTGGTTGATTTTCTGCTTAGGTTATCTGTGCATGGTTATAAGTGAAGTATTAAGTCCTCTACCATTATGGTATTATTATCAATGAGTTTCTTTATGTTTGTGATTAATTTACTTAGATTTTTGGTTGTTTTCAGGTTGGGGGCATAAATATTTACAATTGTTATATCTTCTTGTTAAACAGACACCTTTATTATGATATAATGGCCTTCTTCATTTCTTGTTACAGTCTTTGTTGTAAAATGTAGTTTGTCTGATATAAGTGTGGCTACTCTGGCTTTCTTTTGACATCCATTACCATGGTAGATGGTTCTCCATCCTCTCATTTCAATCTGCAGTTGTCTTTAGGTCTAAAATGAGTCTCTTGCAGGCAGCATATTAATGGGTCTTTTTTTTTTTTAATCTGTTCTGCTATCCTACATCTGTTGATTGGGACATTGAGCCTATTTACATTCAGAATGATTATTGAAAGGTATGAGTTTAGTGCCATTGTATTACCTGTATAGTTGGTGTTTCTGGGGATGCTCTCTAATCCATTCTCATCTTTGTTGCTTTTGGTCTGTATTTTTCTTTCTCTTTTTTCAAAGAGTCTCCCTAAAAATTTCTTGTAGAAAGGTGGTTTAATGGTCACAAACTCCTTTAGTTTTTGTTTGGCTGTGAAAATCTTTATCTTTCCTCCTGTTTTGAATGATAGCCTTCCTGGATAAGGTATTCTTGGCTGCATATTTTTTTTCCATTTAGCACATTAAAGATTTTTACTACTCTTTTCAGGCCTGTGGAGTTTCTGTGGATAGATCTGCTGCAAATCTTATCTGTCTTCACTTGTAGGGTAGGGATTTATTTTTCCTTTGCTGCCTTCAGGATATTTTCCTTGTCTGTGTATTTTGTGAATTTGACTATGATATGTCCCGCTATTAGTTGGCTAATTTAATGGGAGTTCTCTGTGCTTCTTGTATTTTGATGTCTGTGTCCTTCCCCAGATTAGGGAAGTTTTCAGCTATAATTTATTCACATAAACCTTCTGGCTACTTTTCTCTATCTTTGTTTTCTGACACTCCTATGATATGAATGTTATTATATTTTAATAATCACTGAGTTCCCCAAGTCTGCCTTCTTGATCCCTGTCCTTCGTTTTCCTCTTCTTTTCAGCTTCATTCACGATAATTTTATCTTATATATTGGTAATTTGTTATTCTGACTTGTCCATCCTCATTTTTATGGTCTCCATTTGGATTTGCCTCTTGCTTATAGCATTTTTAATTTCCACTTGGGTAGATTTTAGTTCTTTTTTATCTCTATTGAAAAGAATTATCAGGTGTCATCTATGCTTTTTTCAAGCCCAGCTAGTATCTTTATAATCGTTGTTTTAAATTCTAGTGCAGACATTTTACTTATATCTGCATTGACTAAATCCCTGGCCATCATTTCTTCTTATTTTTTCTTTTGAGATGAATTCTTCCATCTCATCATTTTAGGGGAAGAAAAACAACAACAACAACAACAACAACAACAATAATAATAATAGAATGAAATTAAAATTTAAAAGCCTTTAAAACTTTTTTGAATGTTTATTTATTTACTTTGAGAGAGAGAGAGAGAGAGAGAGAGCACAAGCAGAGGAGGAACACAGAGAGAGGGAGAGAATCTCACATAGGCTCTGAGCTAGCAAAACAGAACCTGGGCAGGGCTCAATATTATGAATCATGAGATCATGATTTGAGTGAAAACCAGGAGTCAGATGCTTAGCCAACTGAGCCACCCAGGCATCCCCCAAATTAAAAGGTTTTAAAACATCAAATAAAGGAATCTAGATCCTAGGTGTGTTTTGGTCTGCTTGTTAAGAGAAGCCTGAGAGAAAAAGAGAAAAGAAAAGAGAAAAAAGTTAACAATTAAAAATAATAAAAATTTAAAAAATAATAGGAAAAATAACATTTAAAAAATGGCATTTCTGTATCCAAGAAGCAAATGAACAGAAAAACAACAACAAAAACAGAAGCAACAACAATAATAAAAATGAACAAACAAAAAAACCCAAATGAAGTGAGATTCAGTTTCCCCTAGAGCTGAAACTTTGCCGCAGTCTATGATCAGTACATTAAGGTCCTGGAAGGGATTTGTGTTGGTCTTCTGGGGGAGGAAACTGCTGTTCAGGTTCTTAGACTTTCCATGGTGGAGATAAGCCTACAGGCATGGGGCAGGGGCGCAGGGCTTGGTGTAATAGCGTCCTTCTCTGCTTGGTGGTGCTGTTCAGCTCACTGTTGTTGATTAGTGTTGGTGAACTAAGGGTAAAATGCTCTTTAGTCTCCTTGCTCTTTAGTCTCCAGAATGGGAAGTTCCTACAGTCACAGACCTGAGATCACTCATTCCTCCTGTGTCCCTTGCTTCTATCAGCTCCCTGGTATCCCCTTGAAAGCTGTCCAAGCTGTCTGCCTGGAGTTTTATCTCAGGCGTGCCTATGTTTGTTTCAAAACTCCACGCCTCAGAGACCCCTGCGGTTCAGAACTGTAGCAGACTTCTGGAGGTGGGTCTGCTTGTGGTGGCCAGGGCCAGGTTGTGCAAGGAAAGAGAAACGTCAATGTGTAGTGGCAGTGGCTCAGAGTTTATGGTAAATCACAACACATAGCTTGTACCAGAATTTGCTGGAAAATGAGTCAGCTTGATGGTGCCTGCGCAGTCTTTGGCCCATGCAGAGGCCCAGTCGCGTCTACCGAATGCTCTCTAAGCCGGGGGACCACTTCTCCCTGTGTGACTCAGGATCTTCACACTCAGCTGCCCACTCCTTGGGCTCTGCCCTGCTTCCTTACAGGAGCACCACCAGGGGCTGATCTCTGAAACTTCCGACTCTGTGTTCTTCTTTTCGTAAAAGATCTGGCAATATTGAAACCCTCTTCTTTTTCCCCATCAATGGTTTTGGGGGACAGTTTTCTTGTGCAGTTCCCTGAGATGTTTTCACTCTCTCTAGCTGCTTTTGGGGGGAGTGCTTTCTTGCGCACACCTGACGCACTGCTCTCTCTCCCCTTATGTCTTTCTCCTCTCTCTGAAAATGTCTCCCTTCCCTCTGTGGCCGTGGGTCTTCTCCCCACCAGTTCACCTCTCAGCAACACGTTAACTGCTGTGTTCTCTCCATCAAATTATGCAGATTGTTCTGTTAATCCTCAGATCAATTTCTCAGATGTTCAAAATGGTTTGATCTAGCTGTGTTTGAGGAATGAGACAGGCCCAGGGTCCGGTTACTATTCTGCCATCTTAATCCCTCTGCTATATTTTTATTTTGATCCTAATATTGTTTATTATACATAACATGTAAAAAAGGTATTAGAAATAATTGAGATAAAAAGAATGTAATTCCCTTGTAAAAATTAATATGGTCAATAAAATTCCTAGGGAAACAAATGCACTGATAATGTTTTAAATTAACTGGATTAGGCTATATATTTTCATTTTAAAGTATAAAAGTAGAGGCTCCTGGGGCTCAGTCGGTTAAGCATCCGACTTTGGCTCAGGTCATGATGTCACAGTTTGTGAGTTCAAGCCCTGCGTCGGGCTCTGTGCTGACAGCTCAAAGCCTGGAGCCTGTCTTCGGATTCTGTGTCTTCCTCTCTCTCTGCCCCTCCCCTGCTCATGCTGTCTCCCTCTCTCTCTCAAAAAATAAATAAAACATTAAAAAAATAAATGTAAAGTATAAAAGTAAATTGTGATAAGTCAGGAAATTTTAGATGTTCTAATTTTCTTTCACCATTTTATAGATGAAAATAATAAGAGCTTTCCAACATTAAATCACCTAACCAAATCCACACAAACTGTAGGAAGCTATTCATCCTAGATGTCATGTTTAAAGTTATGCTTTATTTTTTTAAATTTTTTTAAAAAATATTTATTTTTTATTTAAGGGGGGGAGGGGCAGGGAGATAGGGAGAGAGACAGTCCCATCCAGGCTTTGTGCTGTCAGCACAAAGCCCAATGTGGGACTTGATCTCACAAAATGTGAGATCATGACCTGAGCCTAAATCAAGAGTCAGATTCTTAACTGATTGAGTCACCCAGCACATCTAAAGTTATTCTTCCTTAAAATTAATATTTGTTTCTTATTATTATGTTTGAGGGGTTCAGAATTTCATAGATTGGACTCCTTAATTAAAAATAGTGATAATATATTATTTATTCATTCATTTTGTAAGCCTTTATTGAGCACCAATTTGCCAGGTACACTACTAGGGCTTACCACACTAGAAAAAGAGCAGTCAGGTTTCCAGCTCTCACAAGATGAGTAGTAAAAAGATCAACACGCATAAGTAATTTCCAAATTATAATTGCTACAAAGAAAATGAAACATGACAGCGTTCTGGAGAGTAACTAGAATGCTATGGCCTTTGAGCCAAGATATGAAAGTGAGAAAGAGCTAACATAGAAAATTTATTGTACTGAACATTTTCAAGCAGATGGACTAGGAAGTGCAGACGCTCTATGGAAAGAATAAGTTTGGGTGTTTGAAAAACATAAGTGAGTCATGAGTTAGTGAGGGGAAGTAGGATGAGAAGAAACCAGGATGGTTATGGGGTTCCAGCCTATAGAAAGCCTTTTAGAAAGATAAGGAATGTGTATTTTAATTCAGGCGCAAAGAGAAGCTATTAAATAGTTAAAAGTAGGACTAATATTCTTTGATTTTCATTTTGAGAGACTGTTTTGGTTGCTTGCAGATAACTGCAAGACGGTGAGAGTACTGACAAGACAGATAGCACACTTGATACTAACCAAACTATTATACTCTATGCTGGTTAAGTAGAATTTAGATAAAAACCTGAAACCAAAAAAAACAAGAAGAAAGAAAGAAAAAGGTAAGAGAATAAGAGTACTGTTGTGTTTTTGAGAGAATCAGAGAACTAAAGCCACCAGGACTTCCTGGGACATGATTCCCTTTTATATAAGGGAAAAGCGCTGACATAAACCAGTATTTCTCCCCATATTTATTTTTAGGGCATTTCCTGGTACCCAGAACTGGAGAGTGCAAGCCAGGGGGTAGGGGGTGTTGACCATGTACAGAGCAAATGCAAAGATTTCAAATATCTAGATAATCATTTTGGTGGTGACAGCATTAGTAATGGAGGAGCTCATGTGAGGGAGAAACCATTAATAATATACATAAAAAGAAATACTAAGTAAAATATTACCATTAGAATAGAGAAATTTATTTTAAAAAACTCATGAGACTGCTTTGTTGTCAATAAACTTGAATATCTACATGAAATGTGTAGCTTTAGGAAAATATAATATACTAAATAGATAAATTCATTTTAAAAGTCAGTTTCTGTTTTTGAAAATACACAAAAATTCATAAAAGTTTGCCTCATAAAATTCAGCAAGCTCAGATGAGCTCACATGATAATACAAAAGTTATAGATCAGAAAATCCCAATGTTAATTAAACTATCCAGGGTATCCAAAATAAAGAAAATTTCCAAATTATTTTCCTTAACTGTATACAAACATAAGCAGCACTCAGAAAGATAGCATGCAGAAACAAAAGAAAATTACTACCACACTAATGAATACTGATAAATACCATATGATTTCATTCATATCTGGAATTTAAGAAAGAAAACAAATGAACATGGGGGGAAAAGAGAAGGAAACCATAAAAACAAACTCTTAACTATAGAGAAAAAACTAAGGGTTGCTAGAGGGGAGGTGGACAGGTGGATGGGCTAAATGGGTGATGGGTATAAAGGAGAACACTTGTAATGTGCAGTGGATGTTGTATGCATGTGATGAATCTCTAAATTCTACACCTGACCTAATATTACACTGTATGTTGTTTAACTGAAATTTAAATAAAAACTTAAAAAAAAAAACGAACAAATCAACAAAGGACTGGGCAAAAGTAAGTACAAAGACTAATAAGCATATGGAATGATATTCAATTTCACTTAGAATATTGTATATTCAAGTTAAAATTATAATCCCGAGATATTACTTCTCATACATTAGATAGCCAAAAATTCAAAAGCTAGACTTGGTAACAACATGAGGGAGCAGACATTCTCTTACTTCGCTGGTAGGAATACAAAATGGCATAAAGCTCTACAGAGATAAATTTGGCAATCTAACCAAATTGTCTATGCATTTACCATTAGATGCAGGGAGATATATTGAGAAAAGTAAAACATTAGATTTTACTTTGACAGGGAACTAAATAAAGGAAGGAAGAGGTATAAAACCAACCTGATCCAATTAATTCATTTTAGCATACAGATAAGCAGACATAGTAAAATTTATAATTTGATGCAATAGAAAGTATACAGCAATATCTTTGAAGGATTTTTACCTATGAAATGGAAGTTAAGTTTCATCCAGCCTCTCGTTTTAACTAACAGCCTTAGAAAGTATAGGAACTATAGGAGTAAGGTAAGGACACATTGAAGAAGTACTCAATATAGAGTATTGGAAATTCTGGATAAGTGTTCTGGTTTATCCAGTGAAAATAAACAATTGCATTAACAAAAGGTGAGAGAATAGTTGTAGAATAAGAAATGTGAGAGAACAATGACGTGTAGTGTGTAGAACTTGCTTGTACGCTGACTCAAAGAAATTAAAGAAAGCAGCCATGAAAAGACAGTTCATAATATCTAAGAAATGTTGATATTAACTGGATTATTGGGTAATATTTAGGAGTTATTTTTATCATTAATATAATCATGGTGTGATGATCATGTGCAAAAGTGCTTATCTGGTTTACATGCTTACTGAAGTATCTGTGAGCGAAATACAAGCAAGTCTGTGATTCACTTTTGAATATTCATCAGAAAAAGAAAAAAGAAATAGCAAAGGAAAAATTAGGTAAGCATTGAGATATCTTGATAATTATTGAATGTGTATGATGGGTATAAATCATCATGTGATTTGTTATATCAGAATATTGTGCAGTTTTGGAAAATTTCACAGTAATTTAAACACTAAACTGAAATTGAAGTGAGAATAGGAGCATTACAGTATTTTAAGTAATTTGGATTAAGATGGTAGAAATAGATGGGAAAGAGTGAGTGAATATGGTATATGTTTGGAAAAATCTAAAAAGACAGGCTGGGGCGCCTGGGTGGCTCAGTTGCTTAAGCCTTCAACTTCAGCTCAGGTCAGATCTCACGTTCGTGGGTTCGAGCCCCGCGTCAGGCTCTGTGCTGACAGCTAGCTCAGAGCCTGGAGCCTGCTTCCGATTCTGTGTCTCCTCTCTCTACCCCTCCCCCTCTCATGCTCTGTCTCTCTCTGTATCAAAAATAAATAAAACATTAAAAAAAAAGATAGGCTGATGAATTAAATAAAGATATTGAAGGAAAGAAAGGAATCTTAAATCTCTCATAAATGAAAGGAAAAATGATTTGGAAAATATTTAAACCTATTGTAGGAATAAGCACATCTAGAGATATGAACAAGGGAATCTACAGTGTAAAGATAGATTGTTAATCTGAGCCTGTATAAAAATCATTAGGAGAAAACATCAAGAAAACAAGAGGGAAAACTGATTTTGATGATTATTGAATATGGATGATGGGCATAAAATGATATTATATCAGATTATTGTGTAGTTTTGGAAAATTGCACAATACAGTGCACATCAGTTTTGGAGGTCTGTTGCAACAGAAAGAGTAAGGAGAAGAAGTGGCCGGGAACATCAGGTTGTCCTGAGAGACAAAAAGTGTTTAAAGAAGTGGAGTATGGTCAGCAAGTGTGGTGATCTCTAAAAAGTCAAATAAAAGGTGGTCAGAATAATGGCTTTTGCATTCTGATAACACGGAGGTCATCGGTGTCCACATGAATGGCAATTTCACTAGAATAGTGTGATTGCAAAGTTGATTAGACCCATTTGCAAAAGTGACACAGGGAATAAAACATCATGATGTGCAGAAAGAAGTGTATTCCCTGATAGGATCATTGAAGGCAGGTTTAAGATGATTTCACTTCTATATGATTAATGGTTAAAATATTGTTTTGCATGAGATTTGGATTTGTTTTACTTTTGATCCTATTCTTAAGGCCCTCAAGTTTTTGAATATTGGACAAGATATCTGGTCATGGAAAGAATGCTGAGTCTTTCTTGACTGATATGAAATTTTAATAAATTAGGAAGGAAGGAACTGAGGACAACTTGTTCTCATTGAAAATTACATCTTATTTTCTGATATTAGGAACATATTTTAAAATAGGATAAATTAAAGAAAGTGTCCGAAGAGTGATCCTTGTGTTTCAGTTTAATATACAGGGAGAATTCAGGCTTATAATTTATTTTACTTTCTTCAATGTGCTATATCTTTTCTTGACTGTTTCTCTTAACTTTTTAAAACATATTTATTTTCAGAGAGAGCATACAAGCATGGGAGGGGCAGAGAGAAGGAGAAGGAGAAAGAGAATCCCAAGCAGGCTCTTGCTGTTAGCACAGAGCCCCATGTGGGCCTCTGTCTCACAAAACATGAGATCATGATCTGAGCTGGAATCAAGAGTCAGATACTTAACTGACTGAGACACCCACACACCACTATGATCTTTTGTTAGCACTGTGGTCTACTGTGAACTTAGGGTGCTGGTTGTCTAAAATGTCATCACATCTAACAAACTTGACAATAATTTCGGAATATCATCTGATAGCAAGTCTATGTCCAAACTTCTCTTTCTAAAAATTTTGGATGCATATTTTAACAATTGAAAGTAAACAAACATTGTGTACCATTGTTAGAAAAAATATTTTTCTTCCATAACTATAATACCATAATGACACCTGAAAAAATTAACAATAATTTCATAGTAATTAATATACTGTTCATTTTCAAATTTTGTCAGTTTTCCCAAGGATGCAAGAATGCATTTTGTATATTTTCATATAAGGATCTGAACAAAGTAAATATATTATATTTGGGCCTTATATTTCTCAGAACTTTTTTACTTTGCAGTCCTTTATCACTTTTGATTTTTATTTTTCTTTATTTTTTATTTCATTGATTGTTGAAAAACTCATGCACTTTCACTGCATATTCTGGATTTGGCTGATTGCTTATGGAGTTAACTTACTCCCATTATGCCTCTATTCCCCATATTTCCAACAGATTGGTGGAGCCCAAGGTTTAATTATGTTCAGGCTCTTTTTTTTAATCACCGAAAAAATTTTTACTGAAAGTAAAATTGATCATTGGGTTTATGCTTTTTTTCTTCCTCACTTGCTTTGCAAATATTTTCCCATGGCTATCATTTTTTTAATTTCATAATATTTCATTAAAATACATTCAGTTATTTGTTTTATAAGCATCAAAAGTTAAAGTTTAAATTTCTTTCACTCACTTGTATTTCTACTCTTGCCTTCAAAAAGTTAACTCTTAAGAGATATTTGTGTATTCTCCCAGAAATTGCCTATGTTTCTGTAAATGTGTACTAAAAATAAGTGTGGTTTTTATAAATATTTTTGGTAACATGTGCTTATCAGTCACTGGTCTATAAAATGAAATCTATTTCACTTTTAAATAACTGCATAGAACTTCATTTCCTGGATGTGCTATAATTTATTTAACCAATGATTTTTCTGAAGGGAAATACATACAAAAACATACAAAAGACCATATTTCCAGATTGATGTTGGTTTTAATTAGTTTTTTATTCAAAATAATCTTGAAAGAAATACATATATTAATGAATAAATATATATGAATACATATAAAAATAAGTATTTGTGGTTTTTCCAAGTTGAATATTTTAAGATACAGCTAAATGTTTTTGGTTTATTTTTATTTTTTCTTAAGTTTTTTGCTACTGTTTATTTTTGAGAGAGAAAGAGACAGTGTGAGTGGTGAAGGTGCAGAGAGAGAGGGAGACACAGAATCTGAAGCAAACTCCAGGCTCTGAGCTATGAGCAAAGAACCTTATGCAGGACTTGAACTTACAGACTCCAATATTATGACCTGAGCCAAAGTAAGATGCTTACCCAACTGAACCACCCTGGTGACCTGTTTTTGGTTTATTTTTGAATGTTATGTTATTATTTAATTTTATTTTATTTTAGAAATGTCTTTTTTGTTTTATTTTTTAAGTTTTTACTTAAATTCCAGGTAGTAAGATACAGTGTAATATTAATTTCAAGCGTATAATATAATGAGTCAACACTTCCATAAAACACTGGATGCTCATCACAGCAAGTGTACTCCTTAATCCCCATCGCTTATTTTACCCATCCCCCCACCTATCTTCCCTCCAGCAACCCTCAGTTTGTTCTCTATAGTTAAGAACCTGTTTCTTAATTTGATTCCCTGTCCTTTTTCCCCTTGTGTTCATTTGTTTTGTTTCTTAAATTCCATGTGTAAGTGAAATCATATGGTATTTGTCTCCTTTTGACTTATTTCACTAACATAAATATGGTAATGAGTAATATTCCTGTGTGTGTGTGTGTGTGTGTGTGTATGTGTGTGTGACATCTTCTTTATTCATTGATCAATCAGTGGATATTGGACTGTTTCTATAATTTGTCTTTGATAGATAATGCAGCTATAAACATAGGGGTGCATGAACTAGTATTTTTGTACTCTGTGGGTAAATACCTAGTAGTGCAATTCTTGGATCTTAGGATATTTCTATCTTTAATTTTTCAAGGAAACGATACTGTTTTCCAGAGTGGCTGTATCAGTTTGCATTCCCACTAAGAGTGCAAGAAGTTCCTCTTTCTCTACATCCTTATGAATACCTGTTCTTTCTTGTATTATTAATTTTAGCCATTCTGACAGGTGTGAAGTGGTATCTCATTGTAATTTTGATATGTATTTCCCTGATGATGAGTGATGTTGAGCATCTTTTCATGTGTCTCTCGGCCATCTGGATGTCTTCTTTGGAAAAATGTTTACTTGTGTCTTCTGCCCATTTTTTAATTGGATTATTTATTTTTGTAGGTATTGACTTTTATACATTCTTTATATATTTTCGATGCTAGCCCTTTATCAGATATATCACTTGCAAATATCTTCTCCCTTTTCCATAGTCTTTTAGTTTTATTAGTTGTTTCCTTCACTATGCTGAAGCTTGTCATTTTGATATCCAAATAGTTTATTTTTGCTCTTGTTTCCCTTGCCTCCAGAGACATACCTAGAAAGAAGTTTCTAAGGCCAGCATCAGAGAGCCTAAAGCCTTTGTTGTCCACTAGAAGTTTTATAGTTTCAGGTCTCCCATTTAGGTCTTTATCCATTTTGAATTTATTTTTGTGTATGTTGTAGGAAAGTAATCCAGTTTCACTCTTTTGCATGTTGCTCTCCAGTTTCCCCAACACCATTTATTGAAGAGACTCTCTTTTTTCTATTGGATATTCTTTCCTGCTTCATTGAGGATTACTTGACTATATAATTGTGGTTCATTTCTGGGTTTTCTATTCTGTTCTGTTAATCTATATATCTGTTTTTGTGGCAGGACCATACTGTCTTGATGACCAGAGCTTTGTAATGTAGCTTGATGTCTGGAATCGTGATGCCTCCAGCTATGCTTTTCTTTTTCAAGGTTCCTTTGGCTATTCGGGATCTTTTGTGATTTCATGCAAATGTTAGGATTATTTGTTCTGGCTCTAGAAAATGCTGGTCGTATTTTGATTGGGATCACATTAAATGTGTAAATATTTCTGTATAGAATAGTTATTTTAACAATATTGTTCTTCCAATCCATGACTATGGAATATATTTTCATTTTTTTGTCTGTGTCATCTTCAATTTCTTTCATCAGTGTTTTATAGTTTTTGGAGTACAAGTCTTTCGCCTCTTAGGTTACATTTTTTCCTAGGTGTCTTACTGTTTTTGGTAAAAACTGTAAGTGGGATTGATTCCTTGATTTTTCTTTCTGCTGCTTCATTATTAGTGTATACAAATGCAACAAATTTCTTTACATTGATTTTGTATCCTGTGACCTTACTGAATTCATCCATCAGTCCTAGCATTTTTCTGGTAGAATCTTTCAGGCTTTCTTTGTAGAGTTTCATATCACCTGCAAATAGTGAAACTTTTACTTCTTCTTTGTTAATTTGGATGCCTTTTAGTTCTTTTTGTCATCTGATTGGTGAAGCTAGGACTTCCACTACCATGTTTATTTATTGTGATGTACCTTTGCTGACCACAATGCTATGAAGCTAGAAATCAACCACAAGAAAAAGTTTTAAAAGACCACAGATAAGTGGAGGCTGAATAAATGCTACTAAACAATGAATGGAAATCAAAGAAGAAATAAAGAAAAATACATGAAGACAAATGAAAATGGAAACACAGTAGTCCAAAACTTTTGGGATACAGCAAAAACAGTCCTAAGAGGGAAGTATATAGCAATAAAGTCCTATATCAAGAAAAAAACCCCTCAAATAACCAACCTAACTTTACATGTAATGAAGGTGCCTAGAGGTGCCTGTGTGGCTCAGTCAGTTAAGAGTTCAACTTTGGCTCAGGTCATGATCTCTTAGTTCATGAGTTTGAGCCCCACATCAGGCTGTCTGCTGTCAGTGCTGAGCCTGCTTCAGATCCTGTCCCCTTCTCTCTCTGACTCTTCCCCACTCAGGCACATGCTTTCTCTTTCTCAAAAATAAATAAACATTTTTTTAAAATAAAGGAGCCAAAAAAGAACAATAAAAGAACCCTAAAGACAGCAGAAGAAGGGAAAAAATAAAGATTAGAGCAGAAATAAATGATATAGAAACTAAAAAAAAAAGGAACAGATCAATGACACCCGGAGCTAGTTCTTTGAAGAAATTAATAAAATTGATAAATCTCTAGCCATACCTACCAGAAAGAAAAGAGAAAGGACCCTAATAAATAAAATTACAAATGAAAGAGGAGAAATAACAACCAGTACCACACAAATAGAAACAATTATGAGAGACTATTATGGAAAAACAATATGCCAACAAATTGGACAGCCTGGAAGAAATGGATAAATTTCAACAAACATATAAATTATTGACACTGAAACAGGAGCAAATAGTAAACTTTAACAGACTGATAACCAACAAAGAAATTGAATCAGTAATAAAAAAAATCTCAACAAACAAAAGTCCAGGGACAGATGCCTTCACAGGTGAATTCTAACAAACATTTAAAAAGGAATTAATAACCTGTTCTTCTCAAACTATTCCAAAACAATAGAAAAGAAAGGAAAACTTTCAAATTCATTCTATGAGGCCAGAATTACCCTGATCCCAAATCCAAATAAAGACTACACCAAAAAAGAGAACTATAGGTCAATATCCCTGATGAACCTGGCTGCAAAAATTCTCAATAAAATACAAGCAAACCAAATCCAACAATACATTAGAAAAATCACTCACCATGATCAACTGGGATTTATTCCTGGATTGCAAGTATAGTTCAATATTCACAAATCAATCAACCTGATACACCACATTAATAAAAGAAAGCATAAGAATCACATGATTTTCTCAATAGACACAAAAAACGCATTTGACAAAGTACAATATCCATTTTTGATTAAAACCCTCAACAAAGTACGTTTAGAGGAAACGTACCTCAACGTAATAAAATCCTTAATTGAGAAACCCTTAGCTAAAAACATCCTCAATGGGGACTGTCCAGTCCCGCCCAGGCCTGTGGCTGGGCGTTAAATTCTTGCAGGTCCTTTCCTGAGGGAGGGAGAGAGAGCAGGGCAGGAGGGAGCACAGAGAGTGAGGCAAGACAAGCGATTCTGATCAAGCCCCTTTATTGAAAAGGAATCAAACCTTTATAGGATTAGGGGCAGGAAACTGGCCCAGGTTGGTTGCCAGGTAACAGAGTCAAATGATTATTAGAGAAAGGGGAAACCGAAACTGAAACTCTGAACACAGCATCAAAAGAAGTGCCCAGACTTTTGTCCTCAGTAATGGTCAGGGGAAGATTAGTGCTGCATAAGCCGAATGCGGTTGATCTTTTGTTCATTTTGGCTTTTCTCGTCTGGCCCAGTCTGACTGTCTCCGAATCCTGGACCAGGAAATGCACTCTCCTAGCCTCCAGATGTAAATCTTGTTTTTTTGGTCGTTCCCGGAGAGCGATATATCCTTGCCTGAGGCGGCCAAAACTCGCAGCTCCCAACAGGGGACAAACTGAGAGCTTTTCCTCTCTGGTCAGGGGTAAATGAGTATTTGTATAGTGCATTTCTAGGATCATAATTTCTGGGAAAAATTATATATTTTTAATTTTTAATATTAAATATAACAATGTATACTCCTACAAAAAAAGCGAAAATGACTCTTTTGTTTCCTCCAATATTTTAACTCTAGTGGTCTGTAAATTTAAATATAGTAATGTGGCCCAACATCAAACATTCTCTTGGTTTGGTATTTGGAAGTTCAGTGTCCCCTTTGGGCTGCACAATTCCCATAAAGTCTAATGTACTTCAAGAAATGAAGGGAGACCCCACAGTGATCCTGGATTATTGCTACTTTGAGTAACTTGGAGGTAGTTAAGACAAATATAGTAAAATAAAAAATCGTGGTCTTAATTTGCAGCAAATGTAATGAGGACATGAGAGTGGACCAGTTATTTGAAATCCATTAGAGGACAACAACATTGTCCAAACATTAGAGGACAGTCCATTGTCTCCATTACTGGTATAAATAGGTAAAGAGGAAAAGAGAAACTGCACTACATAAAAGATCATGCATTTCATTGACAGAAAATCCATCTTCTAGTAATCCAAACTCCTAATGAATTGGATTTATTCACTTCATCCTCTGATAGTGAATATAAAGTGTTAGAAATACTGAAAATAAAGAACAAAGATGTATGGTGACATGTCCAGGATTGTAAAAATTTTATGAATGGAATATATGCTTTGTTGAATTTCTAAATTCAATCATGCCCATTTACTTTGATCTGAGAATTTTGCTACCACAAAGCCCCAAATCACTAGCACTAAATCAAATCTAGTGAGAATGATACTTTCTCGATCATCCAGCATTTGATTACTTATAACAAGGTAGAAACAACTTAGCCATAAATGCTTTCACTATAGTCACACCTTAGTGCCTTTGCATCTTCAGGTAATCTGTAATCAGTGTAAGTCTAACGCTTATAAACCAATGGTAATTATGGCTTATCTACAGTACAGGTCTCTGATTTTTACCCCTTTAACATCTCTGCATTCTTTCCTAGCACTGCTTTTTAAGCTCATATATCCTTCATTATTACTCAATCCTACATTATTGCCATCTCATTTTAATTGTTATGTATCTCCCAGAGATGGCAAAATAACTTTGCTGCTTACTCATCTCTTGAAATTTGGACTCACTTATCTTTCTATAATGTCCATATATTTTCACATGACTATGTGCACTAATCAGTTCCTCCTATGCTTAGTGCAGATTCTTTTTTTTCTTAAGTTCATCTGTCTTACAATTCCTTGAATCTTTGTCTATATAAATAAAGGTAAAAATGAGTATATTTATATACAGGCACATATATTTGATAGAATGTAGAAAAAACTTTATGTGTCTACAGGACTTTATGTCATTACTTGGGTACTATTTTGGAGTTCTTATAAAAGACTTAGAAAAAATCAGACTTCCTCCTAAAAATTAAATTATAAATTCAAGGCATAATGGACTAGAACTTACATAATTTAATTCAGATAGAAGAAACACACTAGCTCCTGGGCTCTTATACCTTGAATGTATCCTAAGAGAATGTATTAAAAAATATGCAGTCTCTGTCAACCAAAAGATTGGCTTACACTCTAAGACTGCAAAGAATGAAGAAAGAATTATAAAGCAAATGTTGTGAGTGCCCAAATAAACCCTCTCAGATAGAGGGAGGCATTAGCAAATAGACTTTGAATATTTCCCATCCCATCATCAAAACTACCATGAATGTGAGTCTTCTAAGATTAAAATTCAATTTATCTATATCTCTATTTTTCTGATTTCATGTTTGCCCCAAACTTTCAGATATTGATTGGCTTCTTATATACCTTGCTATGATAAGTATTCACATACACATGATATTTATACTTCTCATTGACAACATATTGGCATTCTGATGGTCTCTATATAGCAAGGCCCTCTCTTTTAGGTTTTGCCATTTTACACCCAACTAGAATAATTCTCTGGGCCATCAAGGTGTAGGACCAATCTGGAATGTAGCAAACCATTGAGGTCTCGCTTGGTTCTGCTCATCCCTAGTAATGCTTCTCTGTGTTTAATAAATCAGAGTGCTCACCACAATACCTAGCAACTTTAAGAAAATAATTTAAGAAAAACAGATTTATGTACCTCGCCCCAGATCTGTTAGTTCAGAATATTTGTTGGTAGAACCCAAGAATCTCTTTATAGTCACCTTAGTCGATCATATGTTATTAATCTAACAATAGGTCAGTAACCCTTCTTTGTAAAATCGCTGTGACAATTCTGCCATCCTGCAACTGTCACCTGTTCCATTTCAAGACATTTCTGCCATACTTAGGCAAACTCTATACATGTACCTCATGTTTAGAATACACACATAGATACATATGTATAATACATACATAGACATACAATAGGCATGTATACATGTTAGGCTGCTATTACTTATATAACAATCAATATGCATCTGCAGATTCTGTATGGTCAATTACCTCGATATTAAATGGAGATTGACTAACAAAATATTGAATTATTGTAACTATTTTTTTAAATATTTCAAATAATGGTATTTACTGCCTTACTCTGTCTATTCTTTATTGGAGAATCAGCTCTTTGGAGATCCTTTCTGTGTCTTGGAATTCATCAAATATTTAATACTCTGAGAATTGAAGCCAGCATATTTAGTAAAAGCCATAAATATAGTGTTCTTCTCAATATGTACATGGATGAATGAATCATTTTGATTTATTTAGTTCTACCTAATATTGAATCAAAACTTATTTAAGAGTATATGTATATGTGCATATATATACAGTATACATATATACTGTATGTGTATTATATACTGTGTATATTCATTCATTCATTCATGGTTCCATGCTACAAATACTTATTGGATTTTACTGTGTTCTAGGCCCCATTTTAGGTATTGGGGTGTATCTTTTTTTTACATGTTTATTTTTTTTAAATAGTTTACTGTCAAATAGGTTTCCATACAACACCCAGTGCTCTTCCCCACAAGTGTCCTCCTTCATCACCACCACCTCTTTTCCCTCCTCCCCCTTCCCTTCAACCCTCAGTTCGTTTTCAGTATTCAATAGTCTCTCAAGTTTTGCGTCCCTCTCTCTCCCCAACTCTCTTTCCCTCTTCCCCTCCCCGTGGTCCTCCATTAGGTTTCTCCTGTTCTCCTGTTAGACCTATGAGTGAAAACATATGGTAACTGTCCTTCTCTGCCTGACTTATTTCTCTTAGCATGACACCCTCGAGGTCCATCCACTTTCCTACAAAAGGCCATATGTCATTCTTTCTCATTGCCATGTAATACTCCATTGTATATATATACCACATCTTCTTGATCCATTCATCAGGTGATGGACATTTAGGCTCTTTCCATGTTTTGGCTATTGTTGACATTGCTGCTATGGACATTGGGGTACATGGGCTCCTATGCATCAGCACTTCTGTATCCCTTGGGTAAATCCCTAGCAGTGCTATTGCTGGGTCATAAGGGAGTTCTATGGATAGTTTTTTGAGGAACCTCCACACTGTTTTCCAGAGCAGCTGCACCAGTTTACATTCCCATCAACAGTGTAGGAGGGTGCCCGTCTCTCCACAACCTCGCCAGCATCTATAGTCTCTTGATTTGTTCATTTTAGCCACTCTGACTAGCTTGAGGTGGTATCTGAGTGTGGCTTTGATTTGTGTTTCCCTGATGATGAGTGGTGTTGAGCATCGTTTCATGTGCGTGTAAGCCATCTGGATAGAGAAGTGTCTGTTTATGTCTTCTGCCCATTTCTTCACTGGGTTATTTGTTTTTTGGGTGTAGAGTTTGGTGAGTTCCTTGTAGATTTTGGATACTAGCCCTTTATCGGATATGTCATTTGCAACTATCTTTTCCCATTCTGTTGGTTGTCTATTGGTTTTCTTGATTGTTTCCTTTGCAGTGCAGAAGCTTTTTATCTTGATGAGGTCCCAAGACTTCAGTTTCGCTTTGATTTCCCTTGCCTTTGGAAATGTGTCAGGTAGGAAATTGCTGAGGTGGAGGTCAAGGAGGTTGTTTCCTACTTTCTCCTCGAGGATTTTGATGGTTTCCTGTCTCACATTCAGGTCCTTCAGCCATTTTGAGTTTATTTTTGCGTATGGTGTAAGAAAGTGGTCTAGTATCATTCTTCTGCATGTTGCTGTCCAGTTCTCCCAGCACCACCTGCTAAAGAGGCAGTCTTTTTTCCATTGGATACTCTTTCCTGCTTTGTCAAAAATTAATTGGCCGTACATTTGTGGGCCTAGTCCTGAGTTATCTATTCTATTCCATTGGTCTATGTGTCTGTTTTTGTACCATAGGTATTGGGATTTAACATTGAAGGACACAAATGTCTACTTCCCTCATTCACCTACATTCCAAAGGTGGAAACAATAAACTATAAGCATAATAAATGTGTTACATTTCATATTGGAGATTAATAACTGCTATAAAAATAGTGCACGGTAAGGCTGGATTGAAGCAGAGGTGTCAGGGTATGTAGAGAGGGATGGAGCATATTCAAGTATTAGGTAGACCTAATTGAGAGGACTTTTTGAAAAAAAACCTTAGAAATGCCAGGAATATTGAGTATCTCATAGAATCTATGGAAAATTGGTGAAAAGAACCTACCCCAAAACAGAGGCAGAAAAGTGACACCAGACAACAGACACAGAATCTAGCATGAGAATAGCTTGGGTAGGAAGGCAACTGACAGCAATACCACCATTGCCCTTGATCTTGTAATTAGACTCGCACTTTTTGCTCCTGACCTTGTAGTTAGACTCATGCTACCCTATATGTGAATACTTGCTCAACTCTCACTGTGTTTTCACTGCCACTAGATTTGAAATTCTCAGGAGCAAGAAAATTTTCACCTAGGTCTTTTTCCTATCTTACATGGGGCAAGAGAAACACCTAAATTCTTTGGCTTTAACAGTGGGAATCAGGAACTTGCTTTCCACTGAGCATCATAAAACAGGAAATTCCTCCAAAAAGAATAATCTTCTGATTGTAGATAACAGATAGAATGACAGATATTAGCTAAAATCCATTTCTATTATACTTTTTCAACTCCTTAAATATAACAGGAAGAATAAAAAGCCATGGTCAAATTGAAATTGAGGTAAAATCTGACTAATATGTGAATTATATAGTAAATTAAGTTCTACCATTTATCCTAATATTTGCAATGTTTTAACTTATTTAATTTTTATATTCAACAGTAGTTTAATAATGCTACATTTTAGCATAAATTATCTTACCTGTTTAACGCTTTCTGTTTTTATAACACATTGCAAAATCTTGTCTATTTTTTTAAAACCCACCTGATTTTCAATTTTCAGCTTTAAAAAGTCCCCTCTGAAATATCTGACCTCCAAAAACATAATACAAAGAAAGTAAATCACAAAACATATTGTTATTATTTTCCTTGCATTGGACTATCGAGTTTCTTTTGGTCTTGAGAGATTCCTTAGCTTTCTAAAGTCTATATTGTTGTGCTTTCCATTGGAGACTCTCAGATCTCAGTAATTGGAGCTCATTGCCAACCCTTTTCTGATAACTTCCTGAAGAATATCCAGAAGTCCATTAATATGCAGTGCATTAAGCTGCTTCAGGGTTTGCAGCTGTATTGGAGAAACAGAGAACAACTTATACAATTCCTCTGAGGTGTGTATAAATCTCTTCAACTCCTGATATGTATGCTGTATTAATAACCAAAACCATGCAGGATAGAGCAATTGTATAAGAAAAGGAAGATTAAGCTTTTTCTCTTCTGAACATTTCTACCTCAGTCTCCAAATCTTCATTTTACAATAAACACATAACCTTTTTGCTTGATTCTTCACAAATTTGACTGCTTTTTCTTTTTTCTTAGAGATAGTCTTTTGAATTATTTAACAATCCATAATATTTTGACCCACGACCTCCTTATTTAGTGCTAGTTGTTCATGCATACCATCTCCACTCTTTCTTGTGTGTCGTCTGTGTACAAGATGCCAAGGGTCAGGTGGTTCTTCTGTCCCTTAGATGCTCCAGGGCAATGACCAAATGGCCACAGCCATGGACCTTGACATTTCTTGCTCCTTTTTTTTTTTTATTGCTTTTCCTGTTTTCCAATTCCTAACTCTAAACAGTAGCTGTTTGTCTCTCTCTTATTTGACTCCCAGTTTAAATTTATCTTCCCAATGTCATTGCCTTTTTGATAACGGACTAATATTTTCCTCTTAGCTTAGTTTTCCACTCTGGTCCCAGATGTGACTGCCCAGACACCTTGTTCACTTGACAGACACCACTAGTATTATTCCCAAGTGTTTGTCCTATTTGTCCTCCTTAAGGACTACGTGCACAATCTAATTTCCTTACCCAAGAGCAAAACTTAATATAATTAATCCGTTGGAAAAATGGAAATTATCCCTTACGTTTTAGCTATATATTACAACTTCACATTTCCATGAATTGACTATGAAATTTTCTTGATGAAAACTTAGATTGAGATCATAAATTTTTTAAGATTTGTGGGTTTATTTTCCTCTTGCTGCTTAGCAAAATAATTTTTATGTAAAATTGTGAAATGATGCAATAAACTCTATTAGAGGTGTCATAAGTTTATAAAATTAAGAATATAAAACATAAAAAGAATGAAATTCTTCCTAACTCCTGCCACATCCTTAATAAGGCAGAAATGGCTGAAGTAGACTTGAAACTCACCTAGTATCTTCTGTAATTACAGCTGCAATGTACTTTTTAAATTTAATATACTTTGGGGGGCTCCTAGGTGACTTAGTTAAGTGTCTGATTTTTGGTTTTGACTCAGGTCACGATCTCACAGTTCATGGTTTTGAGTCCTGTGTCGTGCTCTGGTCTCCTGATACATAGCCTGCTTGAGATAGTCTCTCTTTCTCTTTCTCTGTTTGTACCTAACCCCCTTTGAAAATAAATAAATAAACTTAAAAATAATGAATTTAATGATTTTTAATTCTAACCACCTGTTTTATCTACTGTATAACTTGATATATATTGTCCTAATTTTAACAAATTTCACCCTGAATTAAAATGAGTTATTCTCATGCTTGTTATGCACAAATTTGCATCGTGCTTAGAACTTCTAATGTTAAATTTTAAAACAATATTTTATGGATGAGTGACACTCCTGTGGAAAGCAGAAATTTCCTTCTCTGGAAAAAAAAACGATTTCAGGAAAATTTGTTATGTAACAAATAACCCAAAATTCAATGGGTTAAAACAGTAACCAGTTATTATTTTTCATAAGCAATCAGGTCATCTGAGGATCAGCTGATCAAGGCTAGGTTCCATTTGACAGTTCTCTTTATTTCAGCTTAGTTCACTCACACGTACTGGGACAGTTGATTTAGATCGACATGGTTAGGTTTGACTTAGTTCCACATGACTCTCATTCTCCTGGGACCAGGCACCCGCTGGGGCACATCCTTCTCATGGTGACAGCAGAAATACATGAAATGGAGGCATTTAGCAAGCCTCTTTTTACGTCATGCCTCCTGGAATTTCATTGACAAAGCAAACTTTATGGGCAATCTAAAAGTTCAGGGGTTGGAAAGCAGCCCTACTTAAAGTGAAAGCCACGCAAAGTTACTTGACAAATGAAGTTAATATAGGGAGGAGTGAAGAATTAAGGCCATTAGTACAATCTATCACACCATTTAGAGTGGTGAAAATATCTCTATCTATAGCTCTATCTACTTACCTATTTGTACTTTACCAGCTATAAGTTTATAGTAAATAAAAGGTTTTAATATATTTTAAAAAACTATTTGGTTTTTACGAAAGTGAAATGAACCATGGAACATAGAAATTAATTCCACTTATTAGTAATTTGGGTCAATATGAATGGAAACACTTCTTCTAAGCTACTCCTCAAATGTTTCCACATACCAATGTCTGCAATATAACTAAATCCAAGTCTTTAGAGAACTCCCCTTTAGGCACATAGGAATTTGCAAGCAGAATAAATAGGCAAACAGCAATAATCGTACAGATCTGTCTGAACTGCTTCAATGACAGAATCACATAGCTAGGGTTTCTTTATAAAGATTGTGAATGTAATTGTAGTTTTAACTATCTCTCTTCATTCCCATTTTTCTTATCTCTCAGGCATATGAACAAAAGCCCTATAGAAAAATTAACTTTTGTGAGAATAGTTACTGTTTCTTGTGCACTGCTCTGTGTCAGTGTATTTTGCAAGACATTTTATATTATCTCTAATCCCTCCACAGAACTGTAGGGTAGATATTATTATCAGTACTTTACAGAGATGATACTAAGGCATGAGAATTTAAGTAACTTGCCCAGAGTCCTAGATAGCAAATAATGAAAACACAATTCATACTTAAGATGGTTTCGTTCAAATGTATGTGCTTAAGTAACACTGGTTTTATTTTTAATGTAATGAGTATATCTCTATTGAACCAATTAGTGGAAATAAAATAAGTTCCTTGGCTTCTGCTGCATATGCTACATAATAGGGGCAAGAAGAAATATATTTGTTACAGGGCAATGCACTCAGATGCCTGAGGGGACCCCCTTGCTCAATTTTAATTGTAAATGGACGAATACCTGCAGCCCTAAGCTGAGAAAGCTATGGTGACCAGGGGCTCAGGGGCACAGAATTATGCCACCAGGTAAGCCCTGATACTAGTAGAGGTACTAGGTATTATAATAGGACTCTAGAATGAGCAATGGAGAGAGGAGACAATAAGCATCCATTGGCAGTAGCAGAGGTGGTTTTTCATCTCACTGACCTTCTTCTGCTAAGTTTCCCTTAAAAGGAGAGGTCCACCAGGTGGTATATACAGAGGTGAATTGAGTTTTGCAAGAGGTTAAAGTTAGCAAAAAATCTCATATGCTACCTAGATATTTTTTCAGTATGAATGTAGTGCCTCAGCCTTGGAGATTGCTGTTGGTAGATAGTGTTGAACTATCAGCTCCTACAGGGATTATATTTAGATGAAGAGAGCAACCTTGCCTAAAATCACTTTTCTTCCCAGGACATTCCACATTTAGTGACTTATTAAATTAGGAGTGACCATTGAGACCAACTTGGGATGACTCTGAGGAGCTATTTTAGCTCCAGATTTCACCATGGTAAAGCAGAAGCTACTGTCACCACTTGACTTCTAGCTCTTCACAACCTCTTTTTTTCTCCTCCTGCAGCAGGTGTTGATTCCAAAGACACTCCACAGTAAACATCCTAAGCACTAAACTCTATCTCTGAGTCTATCTTCTGGGAATCTAACTCATGGAAAACAGATTTCTTTGCAAAAACATGCAACAATTTGAGGCACTCCCATTTCCAAGTATATATGGGATTGAGAAAAATTTTCCCCAAACCAGCAGAAAAGGCTGTACTTATCTCTTTAAAAATATATTCCTAAATTATAATACAAGACTTTTTCAGAGCCTGAAACTTTCCCTTTCGAGTTGTTTCATATTTTTCCCTTGAAATAATCAGTGGAAAACCAAAAGACCATTAAGAATATTTTCCATGAAAAAGGAATTATCTTCAACAAAGAGGAATTCAATTTTTCTAGGAGTAAAACTGAACTACTCAATGTTAATTTTGTCATTTTAATTTGAAATTTAATTTTATCTTTAAACTTTTTTAGTTTCTTTTATCATTTCAAGTTTTTATTTAAATTCCAGTAAGTTTACATCTAGTATAATATTAGTTTCAAGAGTAGAATTTAGAGATTCATCACTTACACAGAACACCCACTGCTCATCACTGTACCTTCCTTAATATACATCACCTATTTAACTTATCCCCTCCCACCCCCCTGCATCAACCCTCCATTTGTTCTCTGCAGTTAAGAGTCTGTTTTATGGTTTGCCTCTCCCTTTTTCACCTTATGTTCATCTGTTTCGTTTCTTAAATTCCACATGTGAGTGAAATCATATGATATTTTTTCTTTCTGACTGATTTCCCTTAGCATTATACTTTCTAGCCCTATCCACGTGGTTGCAAATGGCAAGATTTCATTCTTTCCATGGCTGAGTAATATTTCATTGTAGATAGATACCACCTCTTTATCTATTCATACAGTTTTGGGCTCTTTCCATAATTTGGCTATCCTTGATAATGCTTCTATAAGTGTTGAGTTGGCCGTACCTCTTCAAATCAGTATTTTTATATCATTTGGATAAATACCTAGTGGTGAAATTGCTGGGTCATGAGGGCGTTCTATTTTTAATTTTTTTGAGAAACCTCCATCCTGTTTTCCAGAGTGGCTGTACCAGTTTACATTCTCACTAACAGTGTAAGAGGGTCCCCCTTTCTTCACATCCTTGCCAACATTTGTTGTATTCTGTTGTTAATTTTAGCCATTCTGACAGGTATGAGGTTACATCTCATTGTAGTTTTGAACTGTAGTTTCCTGATGAGTGAAGTTGAGTATATTTTCATGTGTCTGTTAATCATCTGGATGTTTGCTTTAGAAAAATGTCTTTAATGTCATGTTCATTTCTTAACTGGATTATTTGTTATTTGGTCATTGAATTTGATAAGGTTTTCATATATTTTAGATATTAGGCATTTATCAGATATGTTATTTGCAAAGATCTTCTTCCATTCTATAGGCTGCCTTTTAATTTTGTTGATTGTTTCCTTCACTATACAGAAGTTTTTTATCTTGATGAAGTCCCAGTAATTCATTTTTGCTTTTGTTTCCCTTGCCTCTGGAGATGTGTCTAATAGGTTGCTGTGGTCAATGTCAAAGAGGCTAATGCCTCTGTTCTCCTCTAGGACTTTGATGGTTTCCTATCCATTAGGTCTTCTATCCACTTTGAATTTATTTTTGTGTATGGTGTAAGAAAGTGACTCAGTTTCATTCTTTTGCATGTTGCTGTCCAGTTTTCCTAATACCGTTTGCTAAAGAGACTGTATTTTTACCCATTGGATATTCTTTTTTGCTCCATTGAAGAGTACGTAACTGTATAGTTATGGGCCTATTTCTAAGTTTTTATTCTTTCCATGTGTTTGTTTTTTGCCAGTACTATACTGTCTTGATGACTATAGCTTTGTAATGAAGGTTAAGTCTGGGATTGTGATGCCTCCAGCTTTGCTTTTCTTTTTTCAAGATTGCTTGGCTATTTGAAGTCTATTTTGTTTCCATACAAATTTTGGAATTGTTTGTTCTAGCTCTGTGAAAAATGCTGGTAGTATTTTGATAAGTATTGCATTAAATGTGTAGATTGCATTGGGTAGTATAGACATTTTAACAATGTTTCCTCTTTCAATCGTTGAGCATGAAATGATTTTCCATTTATTTGTGTACTCTTCAATTTTGTTCATAGGTATTCTATATTTTTCAGAGTACAATCTTTTACTTCTTGGGTTAGATGTATTTCTAGGTACAATCAATTGTAAAGAATTGATTCCTAGGTTTCCCTTTCTGCTGCTTCATTATTGGTGTACAGAAATACAGTAGATTTCTGTATGTTGATTTTGTATGCTGCAACTTTACTGTATTTGTGTAGCAGTTCTACCAATTTTTAGGTGGAGTCATTTGGGGTTTTTTTTTACATAGAGTATCATGTCTGAAAATAGTGAAAGTTTGATTTCTTCCTGACCAAATTTTATGTCTTTTATTTCTTTTTGTTCTCTGACTGAGGCTAGGACTTTTGGTACAATGATGAGAGTAGACATCCCTATCTTGTTCCTGACCATAGAGGAAAAGCTCTCCATTTTTCCCCATTTGGGATGATATTAGATATGGGTCTTTTGTATATGGCCTGTGTGATGTTGAGGTATATTCCCTCTGTCCCTACTTTGTTGAGGACTTTTATTAAGGATGGATGCTGTATTTTGTCAAATGCTTTCTCTGATCTATTGACAAGATCATATGATTCTTATCCTTTCTTTTATTAATGTGGTATATCACATTGATTGATTTGCAAATATTGAAATAGCTCTGCAGCTCAGGAATAAATCCCATTTGATTATGTTGGATAATTTTTTTAATGTTCTGACGGATTTGATTTGTTATTACCTTGTTGAGAACTTTTGCATCCATGTTCATCAGAATATTGTCCTGTAATTTTCTTTTTTTAGTGGAGTCTTTGTCTGGATGGCAATCAAAGTAATACTGGCCTCATAGAATGAGTTCAGAAGTTTACTTTCCTTTCCATTTTTTGGAACAGTTTGAGAAGCATAGGTATTAACTTTCTTTTAAATGTCTGGTAGAATTTCCCTGAGACACCATCTGATCCTGGTTGGGAAATTATTAATTCAATTTCTCTGCTGGTTATGGGTCTGTTCAGATTTTCTGTTTCTTCATATTTCAGTTTTAGTATTTTGGATTTTGGCCACAATGTGGAGAGTTTAAGTAGGTGTGCTCTGGTCTGCTTTTTAAAAGAGACATGATGCTGTTTCCCCTAGAGCTTAAGCTTTGCAGCCCCCTATGCCCAGTAGACTAGTTGCATGCAGGGGTTTGTGCTGGGCCCACTGCTCTCGTTCTCTGGCGCATTTGCCCTAGTAAAACAGTACCTTCAAAGCGCAGGGGAGCAAGTCTTGGTGTAAGTGATTTGGGACGCCACTGTTGGTGCCATGTAGCTTCCTGAAATCAGTTTATGCTGAGGAGCAGGGGACAGAAATGGTGCCAGGCCCCTCCCTCATTCCTGGAGAGGGGTGTTCAGGTCTACTGTTGTCCAGGAAGCCCTCCCAGAAGAGCAAACAATATCCCCTCATGTGTCCCAGGCATCCTTCAGATCCCTGCTTCCACCCTCTCTGTGTCTACGCTGTCTGCCTGCCTGCAGTGCACCTGTGTTCCATCCCAGACAGGCCAGCCGAGTTTTAAAACTCCAAACCTTAGGGATCTGGCATGGCCCAGACCCACACCAGTCCTCTGGGAAGGGTCTTGCCATGCTGGGGCTAGTGCAGGTTTGCTCCAGGACAGTTTCATCAATGCACAGCAGCTTGGTGTTTGGTGTAATGCACGGCAAAAAGTTGGTGTCCACATTAGCCACCCTCAGCAAGTGTCTCTTTGCCTTTGCTGAGGGGCAGGGGATCGCAAAAATGCCTGCTGGCTCTTTTGTCCCCTGGGAGGCAATGCCATCTCTCCCAGATGCACTCCAAGAAAGGAGAAACATCTCTCCCAGTGCATCCTAGGGGATACTCAGATCTAGCATCTGCTACCTGACTATCTGGTCTTTTTCTCCACAGACACACTGTAGGGCCCTCAGAGATCCACATCAGCCATGCTGTGGACCTCTAAATTTCCAGTCTTTAAGCTCTGCTGGTTGTAAAAAATCATAATCAGCCCCTCTTGTGTTGCCAGTCAATGGCTTTAGTGAAGTGTTTTCCTTTTGTGAGGTACTGTGCACTTCTGTCTCTCTCCTCTCTCTGTGGTCAGGGTTCCCTCCCCTCTACAGCACCTGGGGTTCTTTTCTCCCCCAAATCACATCTGTGCACCTCCTACCTTCCACAATGTGGTCTCTTCTCTCCCTCTAGTTGTGCGGCTTATTCTGTCAGTCCTGATATCGATTTCTTGAGTGTTCAGAATGATTTGACTTTTGTCTAACTGTGCTTGAGGGAAGAGCCCAGTCTAGGGTCCTCCTCCTACTGCACTGTCTTCGCTCCTCCACCTGCTTCCACCACTTACTTTTTTTTTAAGTTAATATTTGGGTATTGCATTAGCTGAATAAATCTATGCCTAGAGAATAAAGAATATTTTGCTAAACCTAACAAGTACAATATATAGCAACCATCTGCTCATTTGATAAAATTACTGAGTTTTGCTCCTGCAACTTCTATTAATAAAGTCATGGGGGGGGGGCGTGGAAAGGTGTGGAACTAGGCACCTGGAAATGAATTTGGTGTGTTTTGATGGGATCACAATTTCCTAAAATACTTCCCCATTTTTTTAAGTAAAATTCTTCACAATTTTTCAGTCTTTGTTCAGCTAATTTGAATAGGGAAGAGTATTTTCTTACCGTTTTTCCCCCTGTCTATTTATGTTGGTAAATTAAGGGATGACATACTCTGGGGCTAAACCAAAATGAGAGCAATGGCAATAAAATTAGAAAACTCCAGGAAGAGGGTGCCTTGGTGGCTCAGTCGGTTGCATGTCTGACTTCAGCTCAGGTCATGATATTGTGGTTTGTGAGTTCGAGCCGCACATCAGGCTCTGTGCTGACAGCTCAGAGCCTGGAGCCTGCTTTGGATTCTGTGTCTTCCTCTCACTCTACTCCTCCCTGCTCACCCTCTGTCTCAGTCTCTTAAAAATGAATAAACGTTAGATTTTTTTTTTTAAAAAGAAAACTCCAGGAAGTTGGGGTAGGGGTGGGGCATCAAGAGAAAATGGAATTTGATACATAGAAGCATCTAAATAGTGTAAGGTGTGATAAAAATGTCAGGTATTATTAATTGAAATAATCATCAAAAGATATGGTCCTTATAACATGATATTAATAGGATTTTCTATCTACCACCAAATAATAAAATTATTACTATTTTACAATAGTTGGTTGATCATACATATGTTTAAATAAGAGATCATTTAAAATAAAACCAAATTTTGTCCAATAATAGTTTATGTAAGTTTATAAATATTTAAAAAGGAAATAAAGCAAAAAGAAAAGGGTATCTTAGTGTTATGCTGCTACTATGCTGTCAACTTTAGGGTTTATTTATCATGGTGTCTTTCAAAATGTTACTCCTTTATATCACATCTTCAGGAAGAAAAAATATCTTTCTGTGTTTGTTAGGTTTTACTGAAAAAACTATTTGCAATTTCTAGCAAAATAAAATAATTCATTTTACCCATCAGTGTATATTAAACACAAAGGAAAGGGATTCTTTCAATAAAAAGAAATACCGTGGGGCTCAGTAACTTAAGCATCTGACTCTTAAATTTCAGCTCAGGTCATGATCACAGGCTTGTGAGATCAAGCCCTGTGTCAGGCTCTGTACTAGACAGGAAGCCTGCTTAAGATTCTCTCTCTCCCCCTACTCTCCCCACCCCTGCTTTCTTTCTTTCCTTCTCTCTAAAACAAATAAACAAAATGCTAAAAAGAGAAATATCTTTATGAGACTTTTAAACACAGTCAAATAGCTATCATAATTAAGTCAAGAATGAGAAGCTTATTAGTGTCTTGTATAATGACTATAGATACTTATTTTCCAATTGTCATTTATGCATTAGTTTTGAATTAATCTACATTTATATTTTAGCTAAGAAAATGGATAAAAAGAGGGAATTGGCATGCACATATAAAAACACAAGAACTGAGAAGGCCTAGGCAATAGCTCTGACCTAAGGATTTTGCCTCAAGGCATGTGAAATAGCCATAGAAAATTGAATACTCTTTTTTATTGCTTCTAGAAAGGATCCATCTGGTATTGGTTTGAGGAGTGTTAGTGGGTCAAGGTGAGAGGATGTTTAATTATCTTTGCCTTTCCTGTCTAGGTTTGTCTATTTTTTGATTAATAGCCTTTCAGATACTCATTTTCCCTCAGAAATGTCAACACCAATGCCCTACAAGCAATTGGGAATTAAGCAGTTTTTCAAATAGATTATTTATTATTGGCTTGATAGATGAAAAATCTCCTTAAGATATTCAAATTGGATTCAGTTAAAAATGAATTTTTGTATGTGATTTGAGTTGGTGAGTGTTTTTGCAGTTACAGTGTTATGTGAACACTATAATATCATTTAAAGTTGTTTTCAATTTGAGGAAGAAAGGGTCATTAATTTGGAATTGTTCTCACTTGAGAAAACTCAAAATGTTCAAAACACTATTGTTGAATAGCAAACCTGAGAACAGCTTTCCCAAATTGAAATCACAACCTTGACCATTAGCTTATTAGATATGCAGTAAATAGGTCAGCAGGATACTGAAATCAAAAAGGAATTATTTTGAAATTAGAAATATATTGAAAATCAGGGAAGTTTGGAATTCAAAAAAAAAAGGATTTAAATGGAATAATTGTGCAGGAAAGGGTGATGGTTATTATTTATTTGATTCTATAATCTTGCTACAACTTCACTAAGCTCCTTAATTGAGTTTTCTAAAAATTGTATCATATAGAAGCTTAGAAATATCATCACTTTTGGCAATAATTCACTTTTGGGTATTCTTTTTCTAACATTAGTTTTCTTATTTTCTTTTGTACTATCTGTGAATCAATTCAATAAAGACTTCTTTGGGATTATTAATTTTTCCATTAAGTAAGGCATTCGTTGATGGGCCTTTTTTGGAATTTGGTGTGGAGAAAAGACCAGAATATGTATAGGCCTTCAGAAATATTTCTTACGATACAAAATTGAGTGTATGTGATTTTAGCCCTTATGGCTAGAATTATTACAGAATGTCTTTGTTGAGAGTAACCTAGGGAGCTTTAAGAAAAAATATCAGTGTCTTCTCCATATCCCTGAACAACAGCATCTGAGTCATTGCTTTAAGATCCTGCCATATGCAGTTTCAAAACTTTCGCAAGTGATTCTGAAGCACAGCAAAAACTGAGAACCACTACTTTAGTTTTTTTCTTATCAACTAACAGATTATCAGATAAAGGTCTGGTAAACTGCAGTCTTTCCTCATGACTTCCTGGGCAGAACACTGGCTATAGATATGGCTCTGTCTTTCTTCTTCTGTTTGGAAATAAACTATTAGGTTTATAGCAAAATTGAATGCAAAATACAGAAAGTGTCCATAATACTACCTGCCCCTGCACATAACCTCCCCCACTAACAACATCCCATACCACAGGGAAAATTTGTGACAGTCAACCTACATTGAATTAAATCTCTTTCGAAGAAGAAAGATTGTCTGGTTTTTAGCATTTACCTTTACATGATATTTCCTCACGTCTGAAAACCATGATTTCCAAGCAGAACATTTTGGAAGAGCAATATTTTGATGTTAAACTGAAAGCTAGCTAATCAGGTGCATCTTTTTTTTTTTTCCTGTTTCAGGCCTGCATGTGCTATTGTGTGAGGCCTGTTACTAACATTGCCACTATTCCCAAGTTGCAGCTAGACCAATACAAAACTATATTGAACCCTTCAAGAACTTTTGTGAGCTAATCTTTAAATGTCCCAGAAGGAACTGATCATCATAATATTATTTTGAAGACAACATGTCCTCAGGGTTGTTTCTTTTCCTCATCCTGCTGAGAGCTCATATTCTTTAATGGAAGCCATCTCTGTGGCCATGAGAATCCCATCTTTCCACTGACAAAGCATTTCTTCTTTAAAGGTGGAATGAAGAAGGAACCCTGTGTTTATCTTAGGGAGTAGAATACACGATCAAGATTTCATATTTGTGAGTGAGGTAGAAGTGTTATTAACTAGTCTTAGTTTAAGAAAGGATATATGTGTCAAAAAAATCCAAGTTTTAAATCTTAGATTAATCTTTTTAGTGGTTTTATTGTATCATTCAATTATAGTTCATAATTTCAGAATAAGATAGGCCAAAAATATAAACAATTTACTGCTGGAATTTAATATAAAATGATATTTCAAATCACTATTGGAAAGATAAATACTCATGTTACATTCTAATTCTGTAATAAACTTAATAAAAGAGAGAGTAAAAATTATATAAAAAATAAAAATTCTAGTTTTATTTAATAGCATTTTGGAAATAGAACATTTAGTGTAAATATTTTTTTAATTTGAACTACATTTCAACTTAATATTTGAAAATACATTGTCATGGCCTGCTGAGGCTAAATGAAACACATATTAATATAGATTTTAGCTGAAACTCACCATACCAAAACCCTGTTATAACAATATATAGTATAATATAGATGTGCTCTGTTTCATGCCTCTGAGAATACATGGTATCAGGAATATCAACAGAAAATAATGATATAATACACAGTAAATATCTTAGGTAGGTGTTAGCCATATACCCAGTCCTAGACTACCATAATTGAAACTTTGTGATAATTTTTAAATTATGAATTCTAGAATACTGAAATATATTCTTTTTATTAACAGCTCATTATAGTGTCTAACTGTTAACTAAAAATGGCTACTCAGAAGCGTAAATTAATAATGGGTTAAGAAAATATTGCTGACTTAGAAAATTAAAATTGAATATTGCCTTATCTCTCAACACCAACTAGACCTTGTAGTGCTAGTACATGGGTGGGTGCCTTCAGAGGCCAATTAGTAAAGAATTTCTGGGGACTGGGGCTCAAGCACTGATACTATGTGCATCCAAGTTGGACAAGACTTACTAAGCCTAAGAGAAATACACCATACTCTTTCACAAATATTTTGAATGGAATAGAGAGATTGTCCATACCGAGATTTTTTTCTCTTGTAAAGACTGGAATTGACTTGAGTTTCAATGAGCCAATTGAAGAGCTGGCCCCTCCTCTTTGTAACCACAGAATATGAGTTGTTAGTTTTTCTGTGCCTATCATTCTTGATCTTTGAAATGAAGAATTTATCCTAGGTGAAACATGAATTTTGTTCGACTCTGGGTTCCTAGATTTTTAAGCCATTAAAGGAAAAAGCTACTCTGTAACTCAGCAATCTTGAACTGATTAATCTGTACAATCAGTTACCTCAGTATAAAAATAAACTAAATTATTTGTGGTGGTATTATTAAATAATTCTATGTTGTAAACTTAAGTCTTCGGCTTACATATTTTTGTTAAGTTAAAAAATACAAATAGAGGGGAGCCTGGGTAGCTCAGTCGGTTAGGTGTCCAACTTCGGCTCAGGTCACAGGGTCATGGTTCGTGAGTTTGAGCCTCGCATCAGGCTCTGTGCTGACAGCTTGGAGGCCGGAGCCTGCTTCAGATTCTGTGCCTCCCTCTCAATCTGTTCCTTCCCTGCTCGCATTATCTCTCTCAAAAATAAAGATTTAAAAATATTTAAAAATACAAATACAAAACTAAAGCAAAAACATGTTGTTATCTAGAAAGTTTAGATCAAAGTTATTTATTTTCCAAAGGAAATATACCAAAAATAAAACATTTATTGCCTTTAAAACATCTGTAATCACCTTAAGATATCAAGCTTTCTCAATTTCTCATGTGTGTGATACCTGAATAAAAGATAAAAATTTTACTATGTAAATTTATTCCTTGTATAATGATAAGGTATGGTATATTAAAATTAAAAAAAACTAATTTTGATCCATCCATTAATGTGAAAGTATCCATATCACAAGACCTATAAAAGACCTTCAGAAATATATTCAGAGTATCATTCATTTAACAAATACCTGTGCTGGCACTCTGCTGGGCCCTGAGGATGAAGAAAGAATGTAGTAATGTAGTACCACTTTCAAGGAATGTAGGACAGATATATTATGATTCCAACAGATATACTAACAACATGATTTCGGGCTATAGTGAATATAATGACTAAGTTTGTGTGAGTTGGAGAAGATAGAAGAGAAGTAATGCATCGGGGGAAAAGGGGAAAACAAGCACTGTGGATAGAAGGCAGTAATGGTATAAGAAATAAAGGTTTCACCAAATCTAAGCAAGCTTCCTAGGTTCAGGGAATTCAGATTTCAGGGTCACTTGGTGCTTTTATAAAAGGAGATAATTCTGGAAAAGAAGGTGAAATGATGATAGGAAGATCTTTACATGTTAACTATATTTTAAGACTATATACTTGACAGTTTTAGAAGATAAAATGGCCACATAAAAATCAACTTTGCATTCAGTTTCAATGTTCTTTACCTCTCATTCAAAGACTCTTTTTCCTAAGACTTTGGTACTAGAACTAGTTTGTCTTTCTCAACTATCTAATACTGCTTTTTTCTTCTTGTTCAGGTATTAAGCCATTATGAGATATTTATTCATTTATGCAAATCAAAGTTTCTAGCTGGCATCATTTTCCTTCAGACTAAATAAACTTATACATATCTTATAGTAAAGGCCTGATGGTGACAAATCCTCTTTTTTAGTTTGTCTGAATAAGTTTTAATTTCCCTTCATTAGTGAAGGACATTTTTGCAGGATATAGAATTTTTTCCTAGCTTGCAAAGATTCTGATGAGAAGCCTGGAGTCATTCTTCTTTGTTCTGATATCCATAATTTGTCTTTGTTGTCTGGATGCTTTTATGATATTTTCATAACTGTAATTCTGCAGTTTGATTATGATATGCATTGGTTTAGGTTTCATTTTATATATCCTCCTTGTGGATTTACAATTTTTTTATATCCCTAGTTCTTAATTTTCATCAGTGTTGGAAAAAAATTTAGTCATTATTTTCAAAAAAATTTTGGCCTCATTTTTAGGAAATGCAAACATTCATATATTTGACCACTTCATATTGTCTCATTGAGGTATGTGCATGTTTCCCCCACAGTGTTTTATTTCCCTTTGCTTTAATTTGGGGCTTCTAACTGTCTCACCCTTACTGACCTCTGAATTCAGTCTCCTTAACTCAGTGACAACCTTCCTCTTCACAACATTCCATTCCTTGCCTGGTAAACCTTCCTGGCATGCACTTCTAGGCAGGAAGTTTGGGGAACCATTGGCTCCATCATTATATATTTTGTCCAGTTTCCAGCATGAGGGTACATCCAGTTCCCATTAACAATGTTCAGAATATAAGTCTACTCCTCTTTAAATAGTTTTGATTAAAGTCTGGCTTTCTTTTCTAAACCACATTAAATGCTTTTTAGAGGAAAAAGAGGATAAAGATAATGATAAGAATTATTTAGCAGTGTGTGAGATAATAGAATATCTATTCTTCCCCCTCTCTCTTGTTCCTGGCTTGAAGCTTCTATAACCCTTGCAGTTTTCTAGGTGATAAGAGCACTAGGAGCATATTTTGTTCTAATATTTGGTCTTTGACTCTGGTTCCTGAATCCCTTCAAATTTTCTGAGTGATAGCATTATCTTTTGTTCTGATGAGGTTACTCTGGGTGGGCTCCTGGATGGTTTCTGTATAGGAGCAGGTCACAAGGAAAACCAAGCCATGAATAGAAGCCTGGAATTCTCAGTCCTCCTCCTCATTCTCTAGACAGAAGGCAAGGGCTACATGCCTACATGATGAAGTCTCCATATAAATCCCAAAAGCAGGAGGTTTGGAGAGCTATCTAGGTGGATGAATACTTCATGTACCAGGAGGGTAACGTCCCCTAACGGTACAAGGACAGAAGCTCCTGTGCTTGAGGCCCTCCCAGATTCCCCTTATGTATCTCGTTATTTAGCTGTTCATGTGCATCCTTTATTATATCCATTATTATGTAATAAACTGACAAACATAGTAAGTGTTTCCCTGAGTTCTGTGAACTATTCTACAAATTATTCAATCTAAAGGGGAAGAGGTTTCCAAGACCTCTTTGGAGCCAAGTATGACAAAATTTTTGGGTAACCTGGGACCTACTACTTGTGATTGGCATCTGAAGTGAAGGATAGTCTAAAAAGACTGAGCCTTAGACCAGTGAGACTTGACACTATCTCTAGGTAGGTAGTATCAGAATTGAGTTACCATAGAGGATGCCCAGCTGGTGTCATCGAGGATTGCTTGGTGTGGGAAAACCCCCACCTGTCTAGTGTCAGTAATGTGAGTGTAGTAGCAGGATGAAAGTAGAGGAGGTATGCAAGAAGATGGAGTTTTCCCTACTCACAGACACACTGTCCATGTGTATTCATAACTCACAGAGTTAAATGTACACTTAGAATAAGGACTTCTTGGATGAGAAAAGCCTTATCATTGTCCAACAGTATGAGAGGATTCCTAAGTTACCACCTATAATTTGCAACATTGCATATCATCTGAAATAGGCATAAAAGAACTCTGTCATAAGATATATCAAGGAGGAATACTAAAAAAATGAAATAAAATATAAAATGGAAAACATCTTCAGCTGTCTAGAAGCAGGCCAAGGAAATTGATTGACTTTCAAAAGAACAGTTTTGCTCTAACAAATTAAAATAGAATAAATGTTAATAAGTATTGATAATATCTATATTTGCACACTGTTTAGAGATTATAAAAATTTATATACATGATCTCATTTTATTCAAATAATAAGCTGTGAGGAAGGCAAGACAAAATTATCTCCAGTTTCAGGATTAAATTTGTGACAGTGTCAGAAACATTAGCATATAGGAGAAAAAGTATAAACCTGGTTTTAGACCTGTATTCAAATACATGTCATGCCAATTTCTGTGTGACCCTTAACTTCATTGTCTAAATAAAGTGAAACAGAAATAGTTATAAATAAAAGTGTTATTATCCAACTGTTTGAACTCAACACTTTGACCAACTCCAACATATAATTTATTATGGATGAAAGTTAAATAAAGAAATGTATCTTATTGGCATAACAGATACCTGAAAAAGTTGATCTGAATAAAATTAGATTTCATGAAAAAAAAAGCCTAAAACAACACAGGACCTTAAAATACAGATTGTAATGAAAAATTATTGAAAAAGTCATTTGTTTTTTAGAAAAATTTAGATCAGCAAAATTTTATCTGAGAAAAAAATAGAGTAGACAGAAATAGTAGCCAGGGAAAACTTACAACAGAAGTTGTCGAAACAATTAATATGAATCAAAATTTATTTACAGTCCTAATCGTTATCGTGAAATTACTAGGTAAAGTAATAAAAATAAACAACAGGGGGACAGTTGGCTCAATCGGGTAAGAATCTGATGTTGGCTCAGGTCATGATTGCATAGTTGGTGAGTTTGAGCCCTGCATGGGGCTCTGCGCTCGTAGCATGAGGCTTGCTTTGGATTCTTTTTCCCTCCTTCTACCTGTACCTCATATGTTCTCGCAAACTTAATAAATAAACAATAAATTATTATTTACGTTTTCTGTAAAAATTTAATTAAATAATTTATTTAGTGTATCACCATCCTGGAAAATTGGTTCTCAATAAAATGTCACCAATGGTATAATTGTCATTTTTTTTCTTTTCATAAACATAAAAACAAAAATCTCTCCTGCTTCATCATGGTAGCTCAACATGTTTTATACTTAAAGACTTCTATGCAGTGTTATTATGAGTAAATAATATTATATACCTAAAGCTACATAGCACAATGGCTGACATAGGAAGCTATCAATGTGAGATTTAGACCTGAATATATAGTGTACATTTTGACTCCACCATTTCCATTCCTTTTGTGAACAAATTAATTAACTCATTCATGTTTCCACTACAATAAAATGGGAGCAATTTTAGCAGAGATTTTCTAAGGATTGAAGTAAATAGTGCATGTATATTATTTAGTATCATTTAAAACTTTTGTTATTGCTACTATACAACATTATTACTTGAGAGAGCACAACTCGAAAATGACTCAAGTATCCATGAGTCAGTCCATTTCTCTAGCTTTGTTAATTACTCTAGCTTTACTGTGATCCTGTTATTTGGTAGAACAAACATTTTAATTTTTTTCTTCTCCAGGGGTGCCTGTTCTTGATCATTTGTGTCACCATAGAAATATAATGATCAGGGGTGCCTGGGTGGCTGTCAGTTAAGCGTCCGGCCTTGGCTCAGGTCATGATCTCATGGTTTGTGGGTTCAAGCCCCTGGAGCCTGTTTCAGATTCTGCGTCTCCCTCTCTCTCTGACCCTCCCCTGCTTGTGCTGTCTCTCTGTCTCTCAAAAAATAAATAAAATACAGAAAAAAATTTAGAAAGTGATCTTGAAAATGTATTATATATATATATAATCAGTTTGGCAAGATACAAATGCAAACACACCCACACACACGCACATGCACGCAAACTCTTTAGGGTTTTTAGATTTGGATTGTGCACTCTTTAGATCAACTTAAAAGCAACTGATATCTTTAAAATATTTAATCTTCCAAACCATTAACTTGATATGTTTAGGTGTTCTTTATTTTACTTCCATAAAAAATTCTTACTTTCTATTGAGAAGTCATGTACATCTTTTGTTGGATTCATTCCAAGATATTTAATATTCTGTTATTATAAATAGTATCATTAAAATTATTTTCTATTAATTGATATATGTGGATTGTCTATATTATCCTTGTATCAGGTAAATTTGGTAATTCATTCATTATAATAATTTAGGGGTAGATTCCTTTGCGTTTTCTACATACTTAATGACCTTATATATGAAAAGTTAGGATTTTGTTTCTTTCCAGTCCTCGAATATATTATTTGTTTTCTTGCCTTTGTTAACCTACTAGGACAACTAGTAAACTGTTAAATAGAAATGGAAGTGGCAATATCATTGTTTGATGCCCATCAGAGTACATTTTCAATATCTTACCATTTAGTGTAATATTTGCTATAAATTTTTGATACATATCCTTAATCAGATTAAGGAAGTTCCTATCTTTTTCTAGATTGCTAATATGAAACACTATTTCTCATCATCATATTGATCTTATGATTTGTCTCCTTTCTTCTACTTCTATTAAGGTAGCAAACTAAAATAATTGATATTCTAATGCTGACTTAATCTTGCATGAAATAAACTCATCTTGGTCTGGGATATTAAGTCTGCTATGCTATGCTGGATTTTGTTTCCTCATATTTTGTTTAGAATTTTTACATCTACTTTCATTAATGAGATTGGATTATAGGTTTTCTTTTTTGCACTATCCTTGTCAAGTGTATCAAGGTTATATTAGCCACAATGAGTTTGAAAATGTACTATCCTTTTCTAGTAAACCAAAATTTTGTGTAAAATTCGCATTATTTCTCTATTTCTTTGGTAGAATTTGCCAGTGAGGTCATGTTGACCTGAAATTTTCTGTACAGAAGGATTTTTAAATGATGAATTTAATTTCTTTAATTACTAAAGGCTATTTTAGGAGTTTTTTTTCCTGTATACGTTTTTAATATTGTGTTTTTCTAAATAGTTATGCATTAAATCTTAATTTTAGAAGAGGCTAAAGTCTGGGATTGTGATGTCTCCCGTTTTGGTTTTCTTCTTCAATATTACTTTGGCTATTCGGGGTCTTTTGTGGTTCCATACGAATTTGAGGATAGTTTGTTCTAGCTTTGAGAAGAAGGTTGGTGCAATTTTGATGGGGATTGCATTGAATGTGTAGATTGGTTTGGGTAGTAATGACATTTTCACAATGTTTATTCTTCTGATCCATGAACAGGGAATGTTTTTCCATTTCTTGGTGTCTTCTTCAATCTCTCTCATAAGTTTTCTATAGTTTTTATCATATAGGTCTTTTATATCCTTGGTTAGGTTTACTCCTAGGTATTTTATGGTTTTCGTGCAATCATGAATGGGATCAGTTTCTTGATTTCTCTTTCTGCTACTTCATTTTTGATGTATAAGAATGCAACTGATTTCTGTACATTGATTTTGTACCCTGCAACTTTACTGAATTCATGGATCAGTTCTAGAAGGCTTCTGGTGGAGTCAGCCGGGTTTTCCATGTAGAGTATCACGTCATCAGCAAAAAGTGAAAGTTTGACTTCTTCTTTGCCAATTCTGATGCATTTTATTTCCTTTTGTTGTCTGATTGCTGATGCTAGGACTTCCAGCACTATGTTAAACAACAGTGGTGAGAGTGGACACCCCTCTCATGTTCCTGACCTCAGGGGGAAAGCTCTCAGTTTTTCCCCATTGAGGATGATACTAGCTGTGGGCTTTTCATAAACTGCTTTTATAATGTGTAGGTAAGTTTCTTCTATCCCAACTTTCTCAAGGGTTTTTATTAAGAAAGGGTGCTGTACTTTGTCCAATGCTTTTTCTGCATCTATCGACAGGATCATATGGTTTTTATCCTTTCTTTTGTTAATGTGATGAATCACATTGATGGATTTGCAAATATTGAACCAGCCCTGTAACCCAGGAATGAATTCCACTTGATCATGATGGATAATTCTTTTTATATGCTGCTGAATTCTATTTGCCAGTATCTAGTTGAGTATTTTTGCATCTGTATTCATTAAGGATATTGGTCTGTAGTTCTCTTTAGCCTCTACTACAAAGCTGTCATCATCAAGACAGTATGATATTGGCACAAATATAGACACATAGACCAATGGAATAGAATAGAGAACCCAGAACTGGGCCCACAAATGTATGGCCAATTAATTTTTGACAAAGCAGGAAAGAGTGTCCAATGGAAAAAAGACTGCCTCTTTAGCAGGTGGTGCTGGGAGAACTGGACAGCAACATGCAGAAGAATGAAACTAGACCACTTTCTTACCCCATACACAAAAATTAAGCCAAAATGGCTGAAGGACCTGAATGTGACACAGGAAACCATCAAAACCCTCCAGGAGGAAGTAGGAAACAATCTCCTTGACCTCTACCTCAACAACTTCCTACTTGACACATCCCCCAAAGGCAAGGAAAATGAAAGCAAAAGTGAACTCTTGGGACCTCATTAAGATAAAAAGCTTCTTCACTGCAAAGGAAGCAATCAAGAAAACGAATAGGCAACCAACAGAATGGGAAAAGATAGTTGCAAATGACATATCCGATAAAGGGCTAGTATCCAAAATCTACAAGGAACTCACCAAACTCCACACCCACAAAACAAATAACCCAGTGAAGAAATGGGCAGAAGACATAAACAGACACTTCTCCAAAGAGGACATCCAGATGGCCTACAGGCACATGAAACGATGCTCAACATCACTCATCATCAGGGAAACACAAATCAAAACCACACTGAGATACCACTGCATGCTGGTCAGAATGGCTAAAATGAACAAATCAAGAGACTATAGATGCTGGCGAGGGTGTGGAAAAACGGACACGCTCCTACACTGTCGGTGGGAATGTAATCTGCTGCAGCCGCTCTGGAAAACAGTGTGGAGGTTCCTCAAAAAACTATCCATAGAACTCCCCTATGACCCAGCAATAGCGCTGCTAGGGATTTACCCAAGAGAGACAGAAATGCTGATGCATAGGGCCACATGTACCCCAATGTTCATAGCGGCACTTTCAACAATAGCCAAATCATGGAAAGAGCCTAAATGGCCCTCACCTGATGAGTGGATCAAGAAGATGTGGTGTATATATATACAATGGAGTATTAGATGGCAATGAGAATGAATGAAATCTGGCCAGTTTTAGCAAAGTGGATGGACCTCGAGGGTGTCATGCTAAGCGAAATAAGTCTGGCAGAGAAGGACATATACCATATGTTTTCACTCATAGGTCTAACAGGAGAACAGGAGAAACCTAATGGAGGACCAGGGGGAGGGGAAGAGGGAAAGAGGGAAAGAGAGTTGGGTAGAGAGAGGGACGCAAAACTTGAGAGACTATTGAATACTGGAAACGAACTGAGGGATGAAGGGGGAGGGAGGAAAAGAGGTGGTGGTGATGGAGGAGGGCACTTGTGGGGGAGAGCACTGAGTGTTGTATGGAAACCAATTTGACAATAAACTACTTTAAAAAATAAAAAATAAATAAATAAAAGAAATCTTAATTTTAAAAATTGTTTATCATAATAAATTGTTACCTTAACACTTATTAGTTCTTAACAACATACTTTTCCTTTTCTTCTTTTATTTTTGACAATGTACTTTTTTATCTCTGTTGCAGGCTATTTAGTTACAGGCTTGGTTTTTATTATTTGTTTTTAGCCTTTTCAAACCTTTTAGTCATTTTAACATTTCAATCCATTTGGCAACTCTACTATATTTTTTTCAGTTTATTTTTACCAGCTTTTATCAATGTGTCTCTCATTATTTGGCTGTTGACAACTTATTTGTTCTGTTTCCAACTTCTTGAGTCAGTTATTTGACTCTCTACATTTCCAGCCTCCCATTTTTCATAGGACAATGCTTCTAAGTCTATAAACTTCCTTGAATTCCTATTTCAACTGTGCTTCCAGTTTATTATACAAAATATTTTCCTTATAACTCAGTTTGAAACATTTTTCTATTCTCTACTGTTATTTCTTCTTTGATTTAAGGTTAAATTTATATCTTATCTGGGAAACACCATCATTTTCCTAGTTGTCATTTACTATTGTTGTCTAGTTAAATTGCACTGTGGTCAGAAAATATATTATTTATTGTTTTGTAGTTTTTTATGTTTAAAATTATAGTTTTTCATGGATGAGAATTTCATAAATTTTGTGAATATTACTTTCTTGCTACATGGGAAAATGTGTCCTTAATATGTTGTGTTTCATGTTCCCATATTAATTTACTTGTTTGGTGTTATTAGTTATATATGCTAACAAAAACATATTTCTATAAAAATAGCTATCTTTTTAAACAAAGAAAGTGAGAAAATAATATTATTTGACATTTTAATAAAACGTTTTCATGTCTCTTAGAATATAACTAAATTCTCATATATGTTTCTGTGTTCAGTAGGTTGCAGTATATTGTTTTCATTAAAGTATATCAAGAAAGTCTGGCCTCAGACATGCAGTAGAAAAACAGAGAAAGTCATGGAACCCCTGAAAAGGTCTCAGGACCAAGGATTATCAGACCACATTTTGTTAACTGGTCTAGTTTCACTATTTTTTAATTATTGTATAACAGTGATTTTCCAATTATATCATTAGTATTTAAGAATCTTTGTATCTTCGAGGCACCTGGGTCACTCAGTAGGTTAAGTGTCTGACTCTTGATTTTGGCTCAGGTCATGATCCCAGAATTGTGGGATCGAGCTCCGTGTCCCACACTGTCCAGGGCATGGAATCTGCTTTAGATTCTCTTTCTTTCTCTTTCTCTCTCTCTCCCTCACTATCCTGCTTGCATTTTCTGGCTCTCTCTAAAATAAATAAAATGAAAAAATAATAAAGAATTTTTGTAACTTCTTTTAGTGTCTAAATTCTTATGTTTTTTCTTTGGCCATATCTATTTCAACAATAGTATATCCTATCATGTCTGTTCATGCTTGGTTCTTTTTAATTTAGTATTTTTTTACAATTATTAATTCTTTCCAGTTACTTCCTGGGATCTTTTATTTCTCTTTCATTCTCTCATTTCTGTCCAGTTTGATTCATTTTATTCTATCATAGATTCTATTTTTTCCATAATGTTGGTTTATTCTTACAAAAATATTTGTTTACAGGTTTTCTCTGCATTTTGGCATATTTTTCTGGTGTGTCTCAATTTTTGATAGTTTTTTTATTCTCATTATTCTCTTTTATTCCTATAATATATTACTATGGATTTGAATGCAATCCAATTCTGTTCTTCCTAAGTGTGTTGAGTTTTATACTTTCAGAAGTTTGAGTTAGGAAAGTGTTTCTAGCTTTACAGCTCCTGAGCTGCCTTTGGAGATGTGATGTGCTGCCCACATGCCTGGCCATGAAATGTTAAGACTGCTAGTGGTCCTGCTATGAAGAAACCTTTGGCTCTCTCAGCCTCTTTAGAGATTAGCTCAGAGTAGTTCCAAAAGGCTGTTCTGACTCCAGAGCTCCCCGTGTGGTCAACCAAGGCTATGGTTGTGCTTTCATTGTGGTGTGACCACTATTAGTGCCCAATCCTGAATTCTTCTCTCCCTCCCCACTTACCATGCATACTGACCCCAAAGACACTCAAAATGTAGCCAATATGCTAACTTCTCATTTAGATTCTGCCTCCATTGGTTTACAACTGAGAATTGAAAAATTAATCATAGTCATTTCTCTAGAATTTGTCACATGCATTCTCTCATTTTTTCCATAAACTGTATCAGAACTTTTCCTTCCTTTCATCCCAATTTGTCTACTTCTTAGTTAATTTGTGTCTTACTCCCAGTTGTTTCATCTCAGTGTGGGCCAGTCTTTTCGCTTAGTATTTCAATATTTTCAATAGCTGCAAAGTCCAAGATCAGGCTTTATGCTCTGTCCTTCCCAGAGATCCTGTGAACTCACTTACTTACCAAGTCTGAGTGTTGTTCTCAGATCCACTGATCAGTTCTTTACTCCATGAGGTGTGACCTTGTGTTTGCAGTGGGGAGCACCTCTTGGCTGGGTTCCCAGCCCTTAGGACTACTAAGACTCTCTTCTCTTTTCCATTTGCTCTCACACCTCCTGTTCAGCTGGCTTGCCCCAGTTTCCTCACATCCCAGATTCATAGATGTATATCTACCAAGTCTTGTGGAAAATTTTATTTTTAGCTTTCTTCTCTGCTCTGCTGGTTGCTCCATCTTTATTTGTTTGTTTCTTTGTTTATTGGGGGGTTGGGAAGATTTTTAGAAAGCATACTGTTGTTATCTTAGCATTTATCAGAGGTGATTTTTGTTTTGATGGTTTGCAGATATGGGCAGCTTTTAGGGAGGTGTTCCCTTTTCTTCATTTTTTTAATGTTTATTTATTTTTTAGAAGAGAGACAGAGTGCAAGCGGGGGAGGGACAGAGATAGAAGGAGACACAGAATCCGAAGCAGACTTCAGGCTCTGAGCTGTCAGCACAGACCCCAACGTGGGTTCGAACTTATGGACGGTGAGATCATGACAGCCGAAGTCAGACTCTTAACAGACTGAGGCATCCAGGCACCACGGGGTCTCTATTGAGTTTTTAAATTTTTTAAATTGTGGTAAAATACACATAACATAAAATTAACCATATTAACCATTTTAAGTATATAGTTTAGTAATGTTAAGTGCATTCACATCATTGTACAACAAGTCTCCAGAACTCTTTTTGCCTTGAAAAACTGAAACTTTGTACCTATTAAGCAACTCCCCACTTTCTTCTTCCCAGCCCCTGGCTCCCCTCATTTTACTTTCTGTCTTTATGAATTTGAGTACTCTAGGTACCTCATAAAAGTGAAGTCTTACATTATTTGTCTTTTTGTAATTTACTTTATTTCACTTGGCCTAATCTCACCAAGGTTCATTCATGTTATGTGTCAGAATTTTCATCCTTTTTAAAACCTGAATAATATTCCATTGTTTGTATATAGTACATTTTGCACATTCATTCATCCTTTGATGAACACTTGGGCTACCTTTTGGTTATTGCGAATAATTGCTCCTGTGAATACCGATGTACAAATATCATCTTGAGACTCTGTTTTTAATTCTTTTCTTTAGGATTGCATCCAGCAGTAGAATTGCTGGATCATATGGTAATTTTATTTTTAATTTTTTGAGGAAGTGCCATTCTGTTTCCCACAGTGGCTGCGTGATTTCACATTCCCATCAATAGTGCATAAGGGTTCCCTTTCTCCACAATCTTGCCACGACTTGTTACTTTCTGTTACTTTATTTTATTTTTCTGATAGTAGTAGACATTCTAACAGGTATAAGGTACATCTCATGGTTTTGATGTGCTGATTTTGCCTTACATTGGATAAAATGGAAGCTGAGAAAAATTACAACTTAATCAAGATCAAATAACAACTATATTGCAGAGCTGAGACATAAATATAGATCTGACTCACAATCTAGTAATTTTTTGTCTGTACATTTAATAAACATATAATATATAAATAGAACCATGTCACTTTCTTGCTTACACCTTCCAGTTTATTCTCTTTACAGAAATAGATTCAAATTCCAGACATGGTCTACAAGGATCTACAAATCTAGACCCTGACTTTCTCATTGAATTTTTTTTAGTCTTTACTTCCTCCAGTCATCATTCTCAGAAGTTGTCTCTATTCCTCTTTCCTCAGTGCACACAAACTCTCCTGCTCATCAGGCCCTTGTCAAGAATGGTGAAGGCTCTGAGACCTTACCTGACTCACAGTTGTTCAGGTTAGTCTGCTGAACGTTAATGGATGTTGGCAGAAGGTAAGAGATTCTCGACAGACTAAAAGGATTTGATGACTCCTAGAAATATCACTTACAAGGATATCAGCATTTGTCCTGACTCCCTGAGTAACAATACCCAAGTCTCCATAAAAAGAAATCCAGGTGACACTCTCACATGTGGCCAGTTGTTCCAGAGTAACCTCAAGCTTTATGGATGGACGTCTTTATAATGAATGTCAAATCTTACTGATCTTTGCTCTACGGGGCGACATAATGTGTATTTTACTGAATGGAAAACAACCCTGCCATTTACTCTGGAACTCTTTCTTCTTCTTCTTCTTCTTCTTCTTCTTCTTCTTCTTCTTCTTCTTCTTCTTCTTCTTCTTCCTCTTCCTCTTCCTCTTCCTCTTCCTCTTCCTCCTCCACTGCTGCTGCTGCTGCTGCTTCTTCTGCTGCTGCTGCTTCTTCTTCTTCTTCTTCTCCTCCTCCTCCTCCTTCTCCTCCTTCTCCTTCTCCTCCTTTCCCTTCTCCTTCAATACAATGTACTATTTATTGCATAAAAACTATACTTTTCTAAAACTTTGATAATAATTTAGATTTAGGCATAGCTGGCTTGTAGAATTGGGACCATCTATTAGTTACCTTCCAGTTTTCTTTCATGGCCTCTGCATAGTGGGGTATTTGGACCCAAGCCTTTCTTAGTTTTTCTTCTCAGCCCCTCTGAGACCTGGGTATACATAGTTTGCTAGGTATACATCTTTAAAGCTGTGGAATGAAACAAAGACAGTCAGTACTTCTGTTCAGATGGCATGCAATATGCATACAATTTTAATTTCCTTTAATTATCCTTAGAGTGTTTATAATATTTGAAATTTTCTCTGCCTATTTCATATCAGGAGTGTCCCTTGTCAACATGCCGATACCCAAAAGATTCTTTAAGCTCCACAAGGACAAAAATAATCTACAAAATTTTCTACAGTATTCTTGGAGTCTATAACATGGCACAAAAGTGCTTAATAAATATTTGATGAAAAAAGGAGTGAATCAGACACTTCTGATGTGATTAAAACAAATTTTATCATATGGTTCTGTGATGATTTATTCTAGGCTTTTATAGAATTCTGAGGTGGTTTTTCTCTTTTGGATTTTATTTCTAGCCTGTGGTATGACAAATGACAGTATGTTATTCACTTTTTGTTTTTTAGGGACATACTCTTTGTTGTACTTCCATCACTTTAGGAGAGAAGCTAATGCAATGTATACATTATTGTTAATATAGGCAAGTAATTGGACATCTAGATACATATAACGAAACTAATTTAACATTTTGATGGGCACCCCTCCCTGTATGCAATGCTGATTTTTCTGGCACTACTAGATGAAATTCTGTACTGAGTTCCATAACTCTTCTCATTCTCTAACCAGTGACAGCATCTGGGTTAGTCATGTCATGTGTGTTGGAGACAGAAAGCTTTGTATGTGGGGTCTTTGCCATCCAAAATGTTAATAAAATAAAACACAGAACAAAATGTAAAGTTGAACTGCAGTTTACATTAAAATTGTGTTGTCTAGGCTGATACTATTTTCTGGGAGGAAGGTAAAGGCCTAGTCTTACCAAGAGTTCTGTCTTTTTCTCCACCCATCTGTTGATTGTAACTCAGTACTGAAACACCATACATTGTACAGTTAGATCACCTCTTCCATATTTTCTTTATGAGAGAAATATACCCTCCTCTTGGGAGATCATCAACCAATGAAAATGTCAACCCAATCAATACTGTGTGTGGAAAATCTGTTTTATCCCAATGTTTATTCATCATCTAAATATGCAAGAAACTGTGCTATTTTATTTAACCTCACAAGATAGATATTATCTTCACTACTCCTAGTACTATTAATGTAACTACTTAACATTTTAAAAATGAAATAAGTCAGTGAAAGCTTAGAGAAGTTATGAACCTGACCAAGGTCAAAAAACTAGATGTGGAAAGGCCAGGATTATGTTTTCAGTACATTATACATATTAGGATGAGAAAACTTCATTATTCTCTGACCCCCGACCTGGCTGGTCTGGACATATGCTTTAGTACTAGCAATATTTCAAAGGTAGTAAAGTCTCTCTGAATCCTTTTATATAAGCCAACTATTATTAGAATTTGGTAGACAAAGTCCTGTGTGTGTATATATTTTGCAAAATTGGCTCCTACTGGACATAGTATTTTATAATTTTTCCCACATAAAAATTATTTGGAATTTTTTCTCATGTTATTAGATGCTTTCATCATAAGGGTGCAAGACAATTACTCAGTTGCTATGGTTTTATCTGAGTTTGATGTATTATATTACATAATTACATATGTAAAAATACTGGCCACTTAAAATTATATAAAGGTGATAGAAGCATAAGGATTTTCATGCACAGTTCCAAAGTCTGCTCTAAACATTTTGTATCAGTTTACCTTGATGCCAATAATTTTTATGAGGCTTGTTTTCTGAGTTTTGCATAAACAAGTATTAATTAAAAAAGGAAAATCCTTCCTTAAAAAAAGACAATGTGGTTTTGTGATTAGGATTTATTTTATTAGTCCATTGACTGGAGTAATACAAATGTGCTATATCTCAAACGTGATCATGGTAACTTTCATCAGAGCTCATCAGACGTAGACCTGAAAGGGTGCATTTTGCTGTGTGCTAACTATAACTCACTGAATTAAGTTAAAATTATTCATACTTCTTTAAAATATCACTCTAGATATACATGTATAATTGGTCAGGTAGGAGATTTCTTCCAGGTAGTCCTCATTTTGGAACTTATTGGAGAAGAAGCCACCACCTCAGGTACTGCACAGTAATAGTGACTACAGTGAACTACTAAACTTTCACGGGTTTCTTTTATTCACATTTCATTTGCCCAACAAAATCAGATGGTTACTCATAATTTTAAGGAGATTGGAAAGTATAGTTCTTCTCAGAAGTAGGACCAAATATTTATTTATTTATTTAAAGTTTATTTATCTTGAGAGAGAGAGAGAGAGAGAGAGAGAGGCTTGATCTCAAAAACAGGGACATTATAACCTGAGCCAAAATCAAGACTTGGATGCTTAGCTGACTGAACCACACAGGTGCCTCGTAACTAGAATATTTTAAACAAATCTCATGATGGCTATATTTTCTGATATTTTCCAATAAAATAAGAAATTTTTTTCTTCACCAAAGATTATAAACTTTGGGTTTATCTTATGTAATGTTTGAGTTTATTTACCTAAAAGTTAAAAAATATATATTTCTGATCTTTGGGTTTTACCTTATATATAAATATAAGGTGTTCTATAGATTGTCTATGCGGTTTTATAAAATAGTTGTCCTAATTATCTTTGATAGTTTCCTTGTGAGTCTCATTATAATACTAACCAACTTAGGAAGCCAGAACTATGCTTCAAACAGATAAAAGGTAGTAAAAATGGAAAATAAGTTATTTTTTTTTCATAAAGACTTGCTTATTCTTCTATGTTGAGATAGAGTAGGAAATGTAGGAATGGCTAGCAGTCATTTTAAAGATGACTTCATATTTAGTACTTATGTGAGAACAAATCTAAGGTGTTAGACATAACTATATACAGCTACAAGCTTTGTCACAGCAGATACTGTTCCACACTGTATATTTTAGATGAAGACACAAGACAAAACCACAAGAGTAAACCATTTTGTTTATTTTACACATTTGATATTTTGAAATTACCAGTTGATGCCTGAGTAGAGTGGGTATTCACTCTTAGATGACTTGAAATCTTCAAGATGAGGTCCTAGCTATGGAGCATGGCATACTTTTTGCATTTTACATTCTATCAATTGACAGAAAGATGTTTTATGACAGAGTTTGTTTACTTTTTAATGAAATTGCAGTATCTAAACCTAGTGTCTGCAACTGAAGCATGATACACCACTTATAAAAGGTCAGTTTCCCGATAATGTTATAATGCCACAGTTAGAGCTTTAGATTTACTTTCTTTAAGGAAATTGTTCATGAGCAACAAAAGATGTGTTTGATGTTTAAGATTCTCACTTACTGAATTGCAAAGTGAGTTCTCTGAAGGAATTATCTTATTTTTCATGTATGTCAGCCATCATATTTCAGCATCTCTGATGTCTCCATTTATTTTTGTAATAGAAAATTGCATATCTAATAAACATGATAAGATGGTATCCTAGCAAAAGTATTAAGATTCACAGCCTGCAGAATAGAATAATACAGTGTTAAAAATCAAAGGCAAGACCTTATGCCTGGGACAAACCATCCAGATAAAACCGAGGCTATTTTATTCAAGATAATAAATAACCCAATGCCTTCATTAACCTTTATTCTTTTTTATTAGCAGTCTTGGCACCATGGCTCTGAGCTGAGCCCAGCAGGCTGTCCACGAAGTGACATTTTAAGAGATTGGCAAAGCAATGCACTTTGTGTCAAGAGTACACTATCTTGAGTTTTTGTCCTTCACAGCAGGAGAAAGCCTCTCTGGATCCTTTTGTCCTTTTGAGGGCATGTACACATAGACACAGGGATATAAGTATTTTTCTTGTCCATATGAAAAACAGATTACTCACCTTTCTTACATAAGATAGAGGACGAGGTATTTGAAGTGATTGAAAGTATTTTAAAACAAATTCAACAAAAGAAATAACTTAAAAATAAACATGATTGTTTCAGACTTTCTTCAAGAAAGTCATTTCATTAGAGGTACACTAAGTATTTAAATAGAACAGTTTCTGCTCTTTCATTTGTTCTAATAATGTAAATAATTATTTACAGAAAATAGATAAGCAAGATGTGGTGGTCACAAAACAAATGAATGGAGTACTATGCAGTATTTGGAAATGACAAAGATGTGCCCATTGCAACATGCCTGGATCTTAATAATATGTAGCTAAATGAAAAAAAGAAGAGAGATATATACACATATAACAAAACATCATACAACTTAATTACAAAGCATCTATTCAAGATGGCAGTACATATATTTTAGAAACAGTATATATGAAATACTTTACAATTATTGTAAAGGTTGAAAATGTGTAATGAGAAAGCAGAATGCAGATAAAGATAATTGGAATTGATAGATAGCCAAAAAGAGAGGGACCTGTGTCGACCAGTGATGAATGATGTGCCATATTGAAAAATTATAATTAAAATAGACATCTTTCTGTGAGGTTTAAAAATAAATTCCATTGTGAATTGGCCCTGAAAAAATATTTGAGACTCATTTCTTTCTTACATTTTCTAAAAAACATGGTGTATTAATCAATGACAAAAACATCAAATAGGTAGACTTGCGTGCAGGACCATGTGTGGGTACAATTATAAAATAGGAAAGTATTATTTCTAAGGTCATCTTTTTGAGTTCTTTCTTCACTTCTATGACTTTATGATCAAACAAGTCTGCTTCACCTGCCAGATATAATAATTTAGTAAACTCTTTACTTCAGGATTGTTGAGACATAACACACAACCTTCTGAGGGGAACAAGAGAAGCAAATAATCACATTTACTTAGTACCTAATGCACTCTACTATAGTTTTCACTATGTATTTTGATTTTACATATTTTGAATGTCTTTTCTGTACAAGGGAATTGCTCTATAAATACCATAGTGAACAACACAAAGTCCATGTCAATCTGGAGTTTATTTCTTTGTCGAGACCAACAATACACAAACGAATTTATAGCATCATGTAAATGCTGTGAAGAAAAAAAAATAAACAGAAAGAACTGATACATAGTGACAGGAAAGCTATCAGAGACTCTCTGAGAAGATGGCATTGAGAAGAGCCCTGAATGCACAAGAATCTTAAGCCCATCCAATTATTAATGGAATTGAGATTCAAACATGGCTCTGTATTATAAAAACTATGGTTTTCTGACCGTAGACTTAGGTATACAAATAATTCTTTTTCTCTAATTCAGCATCACCTCTATTTTGAGATGATATATCAAGTGATGGCATATAACAACTTAATAAATACAAGGATAATAGTAATTTCTGTTTTAAACGAAGTTGATGAAATATTGTAATCACTCTAACATCCTTTCTTTCTCCATAGGATTTAGCTAAGCAATAGTTGTGGAAAGTGGGAGTGGGGAAGGAGGGAACTTATGTAGCATTATAGTTTCAAGTGAGTTAAATAGAAGGGTAGTCTCATAATTGTTCCACATTGGCATCCACTAAAGTGGATATAAATCTGTTTGGGCCATTGCATTGTCATCCCTCCACAATGGCCTTCTTGTTCTGTCTTCCTCCCTGGTCTCTGCCATGTGGTTCAGGTGCCTTCTGTGTTCAAAGACACAGAACTCTCTCATCTTTTTTTCATTCATTTGTATTGCATGATCTTCTCAGGGGCAGGAAATGTTGGACTAGCCTGTCTTTCAGGCCTGGTTCAGACTCCTGACACCTGAACATCCATCTCTGTTCTATGTTGTGTGAGCTGAAGGGAATTTCTTCAAGTTTCTCCTTCTCAGGATCCCCAGTGGAATGTGGTGGTGTCTCCCCTAATCTTGTATTTGAACATTCTTTTGGGTACTCTATTATTATTCAATGCCTATTGGCTGCAAGATCTCTATTGGGGACCGATGAGACGGTGATATGTGCAGGACATTCTACATTCCTGGGAAGCGATTGCTCAAAATTCCAAAGAGGGCATTTGTCTTTCTTACTCATAAGGAGATAAATGACATTATTATGTATAGTGTTGAAAAAAAAGGTTTTAAAAGGTTGAGAATATATACTAAAAGGAAACCAGGGAAAGAAATATTACTTGGTAAGATGGAAATAATAGAGGAATGAAAAATGAATACAAATTAATGATACCACTTACACAATGTAGAAATTAAGAAGAAAAATGGACACTCATATTTTCACATTTACTCAAGGAATATAATTGTATATTTTGTGATTTAAGACTATTAATAACATCTTTAAACATAAATCAAAGCCACTAGCTATGTCTTAACTGAAAATAAAATGATTTACTTTTAATACAAAACAAATTGTGTCCTAATTCCATGTTTTCTATAATTGATAGACAATACTATATGTCTATTTCACCTCTTGCTCATAACATGATTTTAAAATAGGCATAAATAATGTTCAGTTCTTCAGATCAGCAAGAGCAGTAATCTTGCCTGTAGCATTAATTAATTGGTGGCTTGTAAAGTTGAGAGGCACAATTTCATTTATGTAAATATTCTGTTTCAATTACTCTGGGTTATAGATGAATTGTGAATAGCTTAGTTATAAGAAAAAATCAAGATGCACTTTAATTAGTACATTCAGGTCTATCTGTGTAGGGATAAAAAGAATCTGAAAGGCGTTTCATGTTTTATACTTACTTTGAATTCAAAATTTTTTTAATGTTATTGCTACTGTCAATACTCATAAATATATTATTGTTAGAAAGTCACTAGTTCTAATATGAAGTCTTTAAAATATAACTAAATCCCTTATTTTGTGTGTATGTGTTTTGCCCAATCCATATGTATGTGTTCTCTCCTTCAGCTACCATATAAATTTGCATTGTCAGTCATGATCTATGAAACGAGAGATAATAATAATCATATCTAAAATTTATTGAATGCTTACTATGACCCATGATTTTTTCCCTAAGTACTTTGTATATGTTAACTTATCTAATCTTAAACACAATGGCCTGAAATATTTACCACCACAATTAATCTTATTTAGCAAATGAGAAAACTGAGGCTATGAGAGATTAAGGTTATTATCAAGGTCATATAACTAGTGAGGAGTGGATCCAAGCAGGAATCAAATATAGTTTCCTAGCTCCAGGGCACAAGACTATACTGTTAAATTCTATAATGATACTAATTATTATAGAATTACAATACCAATCACAGCTTCTATTTAGGTGACAAACACAGTGCTAGATGTTTTGTATAGATTATATTCTTTTCAGTAATTTACTAGTCCTTGGCCTCTTTACTTAAAGCCAATTGATCATAGATGTGCATATCTATTTCTGGACCTTATTCTTTCTACTAATACACATGTCAATATTTACACCAATATCACATTTAATGCTTACAGCAACTTTATAATAAGACCTAAATTCAGGTAGTGTAAGTCTTCCCACATTTCTCCTTTTGTTTTTATGTTTGTTCTGGCTATTCTAGATCCTATGCATTTCCATATACATTTAGAAATCAGTATTTTAATTTTTCTTTTTCTTTTTTTTTGATGTATATTTATTTTTGAGAGAGAGAGACAGAGTGTGAGCGGGGAAGGGTCAGAGAGAGAGAGTGAGGCACAGAATCAGAAACAGGCTCCAGGTTCCGAGCTGTCAGCAACAGAGCCTGACATGAAGCTCGAACCCATGAACTGTGAGATCATGACCTGGGCTGAAGTCAGCTGCTTAATCGACTGAGCCACGCAGGTGCCCCAAGATTACTGAGATTTTTAAATTAGGTTACTTGTTTTCTTATTGTTGAGTCTTAAATGTCCTTTGTTTATTTAGGATAGCTTATTTATATCATATGCATTCTTTGCAAACAATATCTTCCAGTCTATGTTTGTTTTCTCATTCTCTCTCTCTTTTTTCAAATGTTTTATTTACTTTTGAGAGAGAGAGAGAGAGACAGTGTGAACAGGGGAGGGTCAGAGTAAGAGGGAGACACAGAATCAGTAGACAGGCTCCAGACTCTCAGCTGTCAGCATAGAGCCAGACGTGGGGCTTGAACCCAGAAACAGCGAAATCATGACCTGAGCCGAAGTTGGACACTCAACTGACTGAGCCACCCAGGTGCCCCTGTTTTCTCATTCTCCTGATGAAACCTAGCTTATCAATTATTTCTTTCATGGATCATGTCATTGGTGTTGTATCTAAGAAAGTTTCACTAGACTAAGGTCATCTAGATTTTCTCCTGTGTTATCTTCTAGGAGTTTTAGTTTTGCATTTTACATTTAGGTCTGCAATCCAATTCGAGATAATTTTTGTGAAGGATATAAGATCTGTGTCTAGAGTCATTATTTTGTAAGTGGATGTTCAGATGTTTTAGCACCGTTTGTTGAAAGACTAAAGATCAGTTGGCTGTATTTATGGGGATCTACTTTTGGACTCTATTCTGTTCAATTGATCTTTATCTATTCTTTTCCCCATACTACACTGTCTTGATCACTTGTAGTCATATATTCAGTCTTGAAATCAGGTAGTGCCAGTCTTACAAAATTGTGTTCTGCTTTTTCAATGTTTTTTGGCTATTTTGGGTCTCTTGCCTATTCACATAAATTTTAGAATCAGTTTGTCAGTACCCATAAAATAATTTGCTGAGATTTTAACTGGGATTACATTGAAACTACAGACCAATCTGGGAAGAACTGATATCTTGACAATATTGAGTCTTCTGATTCACAAATATGGAATATCTCTTCATTTTTTAATTATTTGATTTTATTCATCAGAGTTTTATGACTCTTGTCAAATAAATCTTTTACATAATTTGTTAGATAATTATATTACTGTATTAGATTTATACATAAGTATTTCATTTAGCATACTAGCATAAATGGTATTATATTTTTAATTTCAAATTTCACTTGTTCATTGCTGGTATATGGGAAAACAATTGAATTTTGTGTACCAACCTTTAATTCTACACCCTTGACATAATTGCTTATGAGCTCCAGGAAGGTTTTTTTGGTCAATGTTTTAGGTTTTCTTCATACATGGTTATGTCATCTGTGAAAAAAGTTCTATTTCTTCCTTCTCAACCTATGTACTTTTTGTTTCCTTTTCTATTCTTATTATATTAACTAGTATTTTCAGTACCATATTGAAAATGTGTCCTGAGAAGGAACATACTTGCCATGTTCATGATTTTGATGGAAAAGTGTCAAGTTGCTTACTATGAAGTATGATGTTAACAGTAGCTTTTTTGTAGATAGTCTTTATCAAGTTGAGGAAGTCTCTATTCCTGATTTACACAGAATTGTTATCATTAATGAATGTTTGATTTTGTCAAATGCTTTTTCTGCATCTGTTAATGTGACCAGATGATTTTTCCCCCCTTTTAGCCTGTTGTAATGGATTACTTTAATTGATTTTTGAGTATTGAATCAGGTTGGCATACTTGGGATAAATCCCACTTGGTCTTGCTGTATAATTTGTTTCATGCTTTTTAAAATTTTGATTTGCTACTATTTTGCTGAAAATTTTTGCATCTATGTTCATGAGAGATATTGATCAGAGTTTCTTCCTCTTATAATGGCTTTGTCTGGTTTTGATATTAGGGTAGTACTAACTCATAGAATGAGTTAGGAAAAATTTCCTTGCTTCTATTTTCTGTAAAATATTATAGAAAACAGGTATAATTTCTTTCTTCAGTGTTTGGTAGAATTCACCAGTGAACTCTTCTGGATTTGATGCTTTCTGTTTTAGAAGATTATTCATTATTCAATGAATTTTGTGTGTCCTCTCTCCCTCTTTATTATTTGTTTCCTTCCCCCCCTCCTCATCCTCCTTCTTCTATTCACCTTCCTCTTGTTATCTTGAATACAGACTTATCAATTTTATTAATCTTTCCAAAGAACCATATTTTAGTTTTATTGATTTTTACCATTGATTTCCTGTTTTGACTTTCTTTATTTATGCATTAATTCTTATTATTTCTTTCCTTCTGATTAGTTGGGATTTGTTTTTCTCTTTCTAGTTTCCTTAGGTGGAGGCTTCGATTACTGATTCTAGATCTTCTTAAAATATGTATTCAATGCTATAAATTTCCCTCTAAGTACTGCTTTCACTACACCCTACAAATTTTGATAAATTGTGTTTTTATTTTTATTTATTTCAAAATATCTTATTTCTTTTGATATTCCTTCTTTGACCTGTATATAATTTAAAGTATGATTTTGGAATTTTCAAGTGATATTTCCAGTATTGATTTGCAGTTTAATCCCATTGTGGTCTAAGAGCAGACACTGTGTAATTTCTATTTTTTTAAATTTGTTCAGGTGTATTTTATGACCCAGAATGTGATTTATCTGGGAGAATGTTACATGGGAGCTTGAGGAAAATGTCTGTTTTGCTGTTACTGAATGAAGCTGTCTGTGGATGTCCAATATATCCAGTTGATTGATGATATTGTTCAGTTTAACTCTTTCCTTAGTGATTTTCTGCCTGCTGACTCTATTTTTGATAGAGGAGTGTTTAAGTCTCTGACTATGTTTATAGATTTATCTATCTTTCCTTCTATCAGTAGTTCTATCAGCTTTTGACTCACATAGTTTGACACCTTGTTTTTATGTGCACATACTTTAAAGGTTACATCTTCTTGTAAAATTGACTCTTTTATCATGTAATGTCCTTCTTTATCTCTGGTAAGTTTCCTTGCTTTGGATTATGTTCTGAAATTAATATCATCACTCCTGATTTTTAAAATTAGTATTGTATATTTTTCTCCATATTTTTCCTTGTAATCTATAGTTGTCTTTACTTTGCTTTTCTGTTTGGAGTGTCATTGTAACTACTGTATTGTAAGTGATGGAAAATAATTGCATATGTTAAAAAAATAAATTGTGTTATATTAAGAACAAGATAAATCAGTGGCAGCATAAATGAACTTTTTTCTTGTGAAGATTAATTAATATTTTTACCTATAAATTAAATCCCATGTGCTACTAAAAAAAAATTAAGGGATTTCTTGTAGACACTATATCAGTGGGTTTTATTTTTGATTATCTCTTCCACTAATTGGCACATTTAGATTATTATTATTTAAAATGATTATTGATATTATTGGATCAAAACCTTCCATGTTTGTTACTGTTTTCTATCCATTGCCTATACTTTTGTCTTTCAGTCTTTTTCTCCTTTTGGTGGTTTTAACTGAACTTTTCTTGTGATTCCATTTTCTCTCTTAGCATTTTCACTTATACTTCATTTTTAAATTTTCATTAGTGGTTACCCTAGACTTTGCAAGATTCATTTACAACTAATTCAAGTCCACTATCAAGCACTATGCCACTTCATGGGTAGTATGAGTATCTTTATTCACAAAGTAATTATAATTCATCCCTTTTGTTCCTTGTATCATTGCTGTCATTTATTTCACTTATATATAAGCATATGTAGACATATAAATAATCAAATATATTGTTGACATCATTATTTGAATGACTATTATCAGTTTGATCCTTTAAGAATAAGAAAAATGAAGGTTTTTACTTTATTTTTACTTTTTCCTTTTTCAATTGTCTTCCTCTCTTTTGGGGTATCTGACTTTCTTACCTGTATCCTTTCCTTCTCTCTAAGGAACTAACCTTCCTTGCAAGACAAATCTAGTGGCAATGAATTCCATTAATTTCTGTTTGTCTGAGAAAGTCTTTATTTCTCTTTCACCTTGAATAATAATTCTTCAGAACATAAAACTCTGGATTCTTAGATTTTTTTTCCTCACTTAACACTGAGTATTTCACTCCTCTCTCTTCCATCTAGCATGATTTCTGAGGAGAAGTTGAATTTAAATTTTCTGTTCCTCTATAGATAATTATTCTGTCTTCTTTCAGGATTTTCTTTTTTTATCTTTGATTTCCTCTACTTTGAAGATATATTTAGTTGTAGATTTTTTGTTTGTCTTTTGGCATTGTTTGTTAGGTGTCTTCTGAGCTTCTTGGATCTGTGATTCGTGTCTGACATTAATTTGAGAAAATTCTCAGTCACTGATGCTTCAAATTTTTCATCTATTCCTTTGTTTCTTCTTCTGATATTCCCATTATATATATATGTTACATGTCTTGTAGTTGTCTCATGGTCCTTGGATACTCTGTTCTTATTTTTCTTCAGTTTTTGTTCTCTTTCCTTTTCAGTTTTTGAAATTTCTGTTGACATATCATCAAGCATATAGATTCTTCTCTCAGCTGTGTCCAGTCTAGCATTTTATTTTTGAGAGAGAGAGAGAGAGAGAAGATTCTTCTCTCCACTGTGTCCACTCTACTAATAAGGCCATCCAAAGCATTCTTTTCTTTTCTTTTCTTTTTGAGAGAAAGAGGGTGCCAGTGAGCAATGGACAGAGAGAGAGAGAGAGAGAGAGAGAGAGAGAGAAGTGGGGCACACTGAAGCAGGGCTTATGTTTTTATCCAAAGAGGAGTTCATGCTTACCTGAAATAAATTTTGAGCTCACTTGATGTGAGACTCGGGCTCATAAACTGTGAGATAATGACCTGAACTGAAGTCAGATGCTTACCGACTGAGCCATCCAGGTGCCTAAAGCCATTCTTCATTTCTATTGTCATTTTGTATATTCTCTACCATTTGTTTTTTTGTTCTTTCCTAGGTTTTTCATCTCTCTGCTTACATTGCCCATCTGTTCTTTTATGTTATCTAATTTATCCATCAGAGCACTAATTTATCCATATCCCAAATATTAATCATAATTGTTTTAAATTCCTAGTTTGATAATTCCAAAATTCCTGTCTTTTCTGGTTCAGATTCTTGCCCTGTCCCCCTCCCCCATCCTCCTCTTCTCTTTCTCTTTTCCTTTTTCCTTTGATTTCATATATGTATTTAATAGCTGAGCATGATGGGCAAAAGAAACTGCTTTAATAGGCCTTTAGTGATGTGGTGAGTTGTTTAGGGAGGGAAAGCATTCCAGTGTCCCATAATTAGGTTTCAGTTTTTAGGAAGCTTATGCCTCTGGAATGTAAACCTCACAGAGTTTCTTGGTCCTTTTGTCCCCCTCCTAAATAGGTCAGGTGCCCAGCATGGCCCGGAATTGGCTATTTCCCTTTTTGCAGGCCATGATAATACCCTAGCATGTGAGGCTTTGTTTTAACTAGTTTTTCTGAGTGCCGGCCCTGTTAAGAACAGAGTGTGCTGACATATTTTGAAAATGTTGCTTTTTCCTTCCCTCTGCCAGAAATATGAGGGTTTTTTTTTCTTTTATATATACTGTGGTCAAGCTCCTGGAGGTAATTCTTACAGTATTGTGAGGACTGCTATTGTGAGGACTGCTTATGACTCCATCCCTTCGGATTTTCTAACTGTCAGACTTGTCCTAATTGAGCCTCGAAAAATTCATCAATTACAGTTTAGGTTTCTGTACCCCGGCACTGGGTCCTGGGGTGGTTTCCCCTGCCAGTCTCTGCTCCGGTAAGCCATGACTCCCTGTATTCTCCTGTCTTGTCTCTTTAATCTTGGGGGCAGCAGTTTGCTCTGCGTCATCTTTTCTCTTTACAGACACAGGAACTTATTAATTTTTCAGTGTGTTCATCTTTTTACTTGTTAGTATGGACTGGCAACTGTCAAGCTCCTTATGTGAGGAATTGTAAACCAGAAGTTTGCGTTTAGTTTTTTTTTTAAAGAAACTGTCAAACATTTTTAGAGTAACTGTATCATTTACCTTCCCACTACCACTGTATAAGTGATCTAGGTTTTCTGCATCCACACTACTGTTGATTGCTGTGGAGTTTATGGTTTACATCTTTAACATATCAAAGTCTACCTTCAGAAGGTATGATGTTGCATGTATAATGTAAGCACCTTTCAACAGAATGCTTCTTCTCTCCACCAGCTTCTGTACCGTTGTCATACATTTTACTTCTACACATATGATAAACCCCAAACACATTGTTTTTTGTCTTTGTCTTTAAACAATTGATCATACTTAAGGGGATATAAATAATAATGTCTTATATAGACCCATAAAATAACTAGTTTTAATACTCTTCATGTTTTGGTTTAAACCCAGGTCCCAGAATGCTATTATTTTCTTTCAACCCAAAAGACTATATTTATAATTTCTTATAGTGTATGCCTGCCGATGGTGAATTTTTTCAGCATGAATGTCTGGAAAATCCTTTTTTTCCCTTCATTTTTGACAGATTCTGTTTTCCTGGGTAACAAATTCTATGTTAAAAATTTGTCGTTTTTATCTTTTGGGAGAAGAATGTTGTTGTTTCTTTCAGTACTTAAATGATGTTGCTCTCTTGTAAGTTGCATTCGTTTGAGAAAAGATCTGGTGTCATTCTTAGTTTGTGCTTCTGTGTGTAGTCTGCCTTCCCCTTCTGGCTGCTTTTACATTTTTTCTTTTTATAATCAGTTCAAAGCAGTTTGGTTCCTATATGCCTGGATATAGTTTTCTTCATTTTTTTGTTGCTGTTTTTGAGTTTTATTGTATTTTTAGGGGAATTTCTGGATATGTAGTGTTTAACCAAGTTGGAAGAATTTTATTTGTTACATTTGCAGATGTATCTTCTGTCTCTTTTTCCTCTCCTTCATGGACTTTAATTACATATATAGTTTGCTACCCAGGTTGTTCCACAGTTCACCCATATTCTGTTTATTTTTTCCCAAATTTTATCATCTATCTCAGTTCTGAGTCAGTTTCAATTAACCAAGTTTTTCCTTATCATGGGTTTTATTTCCCTGCTTCTTTACATACCTGATAATTTTAGATCTAATGAAAGACATGGTGCATTTTTTTTGTGTGCTGAGTAATTTTATATTTTTAAAAGTATTCTTGAGCTTTCTTCTGGGATGTAGTTTTGTTCATGGCATCAGTTTAATCCTTTCAGGTCTTGATTTTATACTTTGTGGGTGTAACCAGAGAAGTATTAAGTCCCTTCAATTTTCCTAAAACTGAGGCAGGACTCCTCTTAGTACTTGAATTCAGGATTGGCAGACTACAGCTTGAGGACTAGGGTCTGTTTTTGTAAATAAAGTTTATTGAAACACTACCATATCTGTTCATTTACTCATTTTCTCTGGCTGTTTTTGTGCTACAATGGCAAAAAGGAGTAGTTATAATAAAGACTATGTGACCCACAGAGACTGGCCCTTTAAGAAAAATTATGCCAATTACTACCCTCATAGATGCCTCCTGAGTTAGAAAGTTTCCACTCTATCTCTTGGGAACAGGTATTATCTGGACTCACAGTCGTTCTTCTTCTGGCCTCTGTGATACTCAGTATTGAACTGTGCAGCTCTCTCCTGTACAGGACTCTGTCATATAAATCCTGGCCACCAAGGTTTCTTGGGAAGCCCATTTCTGTCTATTCAATTCAAGATGACCATGGGGCTCTGGTAGGTCTTCCTCTCCCAGCTGTGTGGCTTATAATCTTTCTCCAGGCAGAAATCTGGGACAATCATAGGGATCATGACTCCATCTCTTAGAGATCCCCATCCTTTGTTGGGTGATGTTCAACATTCTGAGAGCCATTGATTTATATATTTAGCCCTCACCCCCCTCCCAGTTTTTCCAAATGAAGGGAGTAGGTCAGTTCCTGTTATTTGATCTTACCTAAGTGGAAGTGCAAGAATTAATTTCTTTTTCTCTCACAAGAGAATCAATGTGAAAGTCAGAGAATAACACTTAATAATTTGGATAGACAAGAGAATGTTCGTATGCAAGTAGTTGTTGCTGGTATCATTAGATGTAAGAAAATTTGACTCTGTTGCTATAGCATTGACAATTTTATACAAGCAAATTGTTTAACACGTACAATTTTAACACAATAACAGACCCATCTTTAAAATATATTCCAACATATATCATCTTTATGTTTGAATAAATGTTTTGGGTTTTTTTTGTTATTGTTTTTGTTTGTTCTTTACTATCCTTGTCCCTCCAAAAACCATTGGGAACACACCTGTATTTGAGCAAATTAGTTTTATTACTTCTTAAAAGAATGGAGAAAACTCAATGGGAAAGTGTCTCACTAAGAGACTACTAGAAAGGACTTTAGGATTTGAGCTTGTGTTAGATGACTTTGCGGAAGGTTTGGGAAGCAAAATTTATTCTAGATTAGATGTTGTTGGAAGTGGAGGCAATTTTATGATAAGTATCTAATAAACATTATCTTTAAGATAGGAGGAATAAATTAAGGCTAAATATATAATTGGTAAAGAAGCAACAGTCACTCCTATTAGTCAGGATTAAGATGTTGGCATTTTTTGTGGCTTAGACAGTGATTATATCATGTGTGTTCAGGCACAGTTATGAAATGATTTTGTTTTTGTCTTAATTCATCAGTATCACAGAGTAATCTTGGCTGATGTTTATGTTCAACAGAAGAAAAACAAGCCCTAACTGTCAGTGCCAGGGTGGCTCCCAGATGTGTTTTTCTCTTTCTTGTAGTGTCATAATAAGAAAGACCACATGATAAAGTGGCAAGAACTCAGCACTAGTATTCATAAGACTTGGATTTCCATCATCCTTCTAGCATCCATGGTCCTAGAGTATGTAAGCTAAAATTTCTGGGGTTTAGTATTTAATTGACCTTAGGTAAAATTTCTGGGTCTAATTAGCCATTAAATCAGAGTATTAGATTTGATGGTTTCTAAAGTGATTAGCATTTCTTACACTCTGTAAAGTGAGAATTTTGCTTTAATGCCAACAGGATGTTGAATAAAATGGAACCATTAGGGAGTATTATTTATTTTTTCTTTAGATATAAGCTTTATAATAAGGATAAGTGGCCTCTATGTTGTGTTTACACCTTCCTGAATCTCTAGGAATAAGTCCATGAGTTAAGCTCTTATTTTATTCTCCCTAACAATGCAAATATCAATACTTCTATTTCGTTGAATGGCTCTGAAAATAGTAAACTTCATTTATTTTCTTTTATTTAAAAATTTTAATGTTTTTATTTATATTTGAGAGAGAGAGAGAGCATGCACAAGTAGAGGAGAGACAGAGAGAAAGGGAAACACAGAATATGAATCAGGCTCCAGGCTCTGAGCTGTCAGCACAGAGCTGGATGCGGGATTCAAACCCATGAGCCATGAGATCATGACGTGAGCTGAAGTCGGACACAGAACCAACTGAACCACCCAGGTGCCCCCATTTATTTCCTTTTAATAAGAACAACATTATATTATAAATAATCATCTTCATTCCCTTCTCTTAAAATCTCAAATCAATATGTTTCATGGGAAATTTTTATTTAGTATTTTATAACTGTGTTTATACATAAAAAATAAAATATTCAGAATTTTAGAATTGTATTTATTACTATGATCCATATTTTTGTCTTTCTCTTCTACTTGTTCTGATAGTTTCGTGCGTTTAACAATGAATCCTTTTTAAATGTTTTATGGCCAGGTAACCTAAAAGGAGAGCAGATATTTGCTTAGTTGGTCTGTTTTTGCCTTGGCTTTCCCATGAAAGTTCTACTATGTTGCAAATCATTGGATATCTCTTCATTCTTTCCTAACTGATATTTTTCTATATTATGGTATAAAATATTTTTAAAATTATGTTTATTAATTAAAATATTTTTAATTAATGTTTATTTATTTCTCTTCTGTGTCTCCCTCTCTCTCTGACCCTCCCCTGCTCCAGCTGTCTCTCTCTGTCTCTCAAAAATAAATAAAAAGCATTAAAAAAAAAGACAGGAGGAATAAATTAAGGCTAAATATATAATTGGTAAAGAAGCAACAGTCATTCCTATTAGTCAGGATTAAGATGTTGGCATTTTTTGTGGCTTAGACAGTGATTATATCATGTGTGTTCAGGCACAATTATGAAATGATTTTGTTTTTGTCTTAATTCACCAGTATCACAGAGTAATCTAGGCTGATGTGGCTCATATTTGAGAGAGAGAGAGAGAGAGAGCGCGCGCATGAGCCAGGTAGGGACAAAGAGAGAGGGAGACATAGAATGTGAAGCAGGCTCCAGACTCTGAACTGTCAGCACAGAGCCCTACGTAGGGCTCAAACTCACGAACTTTTAGATCATGACTTGAGTTGAAGTCAGCTTCTTAACTGACTGAGCCACCCAGAACCCCCTATGGTGTAAAATATTTTTAAAAGCTAACATGTCTTTATGTGTGTCAGAGTCTTCTTTGCGTGATCCTCTAAGTACATAGCCCGGGCTGCTAAGTCAGATTACGTTTCCTTTGCCATAAATGGCTCCATCAGTGACTAGAGCAAAGTGCTGCCTCTCTGTCTGCTGTGGGATCTTTTCCAAGTTGACAGATGGCTCTGCTTCATCTGTCTGATCCCAGGACATTTCCTAGGAGAATCATGGATGAATGTTCACAGATACAGTGAGGGTTTGGCCTGTTAAGTAACCAGTGAGAATCTGCTTAGATTTATTTTTTTTCCTTTAACTTATAAAAACTATCAAAAAGGGATAAGATGATTCACATAAAGTTCTTTGATGAAAGAAACAGATGGGCATGTAATAACTTGGTAACAAATACACAAATATATTGGAGAGTGAAATGTAAAGTTTAGTATATGATTTTATTAAGTGCAAATATTTTTACCCTTTTCTGGACTGCTGGTTTAAATGACCTCTTTTCTAGAACAGGTTAGCAATAAAACATAGAAGGTCGATACAGGATGTGGTGGCATTTATCCTTTGGAATTTATGGTCTGCTACCCTTCTGCATTGTTTTTGGCCTGAAGTGTATTATCAGCTCAACCATGATCTCAGTATTATAGAGAATCAAAGTTGCACATGATAGTCCCTTCAAAGAGCTAAAAATATAGCTGGAGAGATAAGATGTTAAACAGAAAAAATTATAAAAACTAAGAATTCCCTAAAAGGAAACCATCATAGTGGGCAATGTCACATTCACAGTAATATATGGATTTTCTGCGATAATCCCCACTTAATAGAAGTTTATTCTCTTCTTAAAGTGATATGTGTAGAATTCAATGTCTATGTCTTTGGAGTGCTTTCTATAAAAACAAGGGATAAAAATCTAGACATTTGCCTGGCTTCTCCATTTTATTTATTTATTTAAAAAATTTTTTAATGTCTATTCATTTTCAAGAGAGAAAGAGAGAGAGCATGAGTGGGAGAGGAGCAGAGAGAGAGGAAGACACAGAATCCAAGACAGGTGTCAGCACAGAGCATTCTGTGGGGCTCAAACCCAAGAACTGAGAGATCACGACGTGAGCCAAAGTCATATGCCTAACCACCTAACTGACTGAGCAATCCAGGAGCCCCTTGGTTTCTCCATTTTAGAGCATAGTTACACATATGCACATGCAGAAAGCCATAGTCACAGATGAACATATTCATATAGAAGAATCCATAGAAAAGGTGAAATTTGAAGTACATTTTAAATTATGACGATTGAAGGAGGAAGGAAAGAACATAAGGCACTTGAGGAAAAAGAACTATATAAATGAAGACATGGAATTAGGAGATTTTTGTCTTGAGTATGGTCGATAGTGGGAAGACTGGCCTGGAAGGAACAAGGGTATACAGGGGAGAAACAAGAAATAAAATTAGATAGCTGAAAGATTGTTAGTCTTTGGAGGGCTTTCAAAACTGAGGTTTAGTTTTATAAGATAAATACTACATTCTCATTGCTATTCTATGATCAAAATATTTTTATCATTTTATCATCTGGCAGATGAGGAAATGTGGATTGCATGAATTTAGATATAAAAGCTGGGGTCTGGCCTAACAAAGTAGACAAAAGACAAAATTTTGAATTTCAGGATTTTAGTTTATCATAAGAAATTAACTTAGGCACTCCAAGTCTCAACCATCTTTTCTGTGAAAAATGTGTTACAATAACAATAGGACCTTCTTCTGGTATAATGTTGAAATAAAAGAATTCATATTAAAATGCTTTACAAAGTAATAACATTTTTTTCTGCATTAGTTATTTACCTGTCAATTAAAAACATTAAAAATTTCGTCATGAATTGATAAAAGCCTGGACAGTGGAGGTGACATGCAAAAGAGATGCTTGGATCTGAATAAAGTTTGTTTTCATGGCACACAATTTCTAGTTTCTTTCCTGTTCTTTCATGGTTTTGCTCCAGTAGAGCTCCCAGCCGCACAGCAGCTCAGGGATCCACTGCGTCAAAGCCCATTTGTCCAAAGCGATGCAAGTCTCTTTAACTGCAGTTTGGGAGACATTAGATGGAGTGGGAGGACTAGCAACTGAAAAGAGAGAGAAAAGCATCAAAACTAGCTTCTCTCTTATTTAGAATTCCAGAAGAATCATGCTTCTATTGAAAAAAAAAAGTGTGTTGTAGGACAGAGAAGTAGGTTGTATGATGAATATGGGGAAGTTCAATTTTGAATAGAATGGGCTCCATTTTGGACATGTTGGTAGTTGCTGGTGAGTCATTAAGTGAAGATGATCTGCTGTTCATTCCACACAGGTTGCTTTATTTGGAAACAGGTGCACAGATTTTGAAGGCAGAGGAAGAATAATACATTGAAAGCAAGAAAGAATGTTGAGGGGGCGTCTGGGTGGCTCATTCAGTTAAGTGTCTGACTTCAGCTCAAGTCATGATCTCACAGTTTGTGGGTTCCAGCCTCGTGTCTGCCTCTGTGCTGACAGCTCTGAGCCTGGAACTTGCTTCAGAATCTGTGTCTCTCTCTCTTCTCTGCCCCTCCCCTACTCACACACACACTCTCTCTCTCTCAAAAATAAACATTAAAAAAAATTAAGAAGAGATTGAGAATGGAAAAAACAGTTACAAAACTAGAAATGGAACATTGTTTATTTACTTTTGTGAGAGCCCAACTGGAGAAGGGGAAGGGACAGAGGATTCAAAGCAGGCTCTGCTCTGACAAGAGGCAGCAACTGGCCCAATGTGGGGCTCAAACTTCTGAACCGGGAAATCATAACCTGAGCCAAAGTTGGATGCTCAACAGACTGAGCCACACAGGTGCCCCAACAGGAAATGGGATCTTAAATAATTATTTTAAGTTTATTTATTTATTTTGAGAGAGAGAGTGGGAGTGGGGGAGGGGCAGATCTTGAGGGAGAGAGGGAGAATCCCAAGCAGGCTCCACATTGCCAGTGCAGACGCCAATGCAGGGGTTGAACTCATGAAACTATGAGATCATGACCTGAGCTGAAACCAAGAATCAGATGCCTAACTGCCTGAGCCACCCAGGCAGTTAAAAATTTTTTTAATTTTTAAAAAGAGGAAGTGGAGTGAGGTAACAGCGTTCAAGAAAGTTGAGGACTGAGTATATTCACTTAGAAATATTTTTTTATTTGGTTGGAAAGGAACAAGAGAGGATTGGGGATTTAAGACTCACAAATAAGTTTGAGGAAAGCCAAATGTATACCACGAGAATGGATCAAATACAGGAAAACTGGCCCAGGAATCAAGAAAGGAGAAAATCTGTGCAAGAAGGGGAGTCTCTTATTAAAGTGCTTGTGTAGCAGATATACTGTGAGGGGAGGATAAATATTTGAAAGTCTCAGAAGCAAACTTGGCTGCTTTTTGAGGAGCTGGGGGAGAGGAAGCAGGTAAGGGCAAGAATTTCAGGAGTTGAGTGCCAGGTTGGCTGGTGTAAAGCCAAAAGCTGTGATTCTCAGCAGAGAGAGGGCCCTGTGCCCTTAAAGGAAACATGTTAGTATCTCAGAATCAGTTTTTTCCAGCTTCCCATAGCCCCCAGAGTTCCTATAATATGTCTGAAAATAGTGTTGCACTCCAATAGAAAAACTATATAGTTTTAAAAAATGCTAACGGGAAAAATGTGCCTATGACGCATAGAGAGGCATAAAAAATAAAATGTGAGATCAAGTTAACGAATAGATATCAACATGGAAACTTTTGTGGCAGAAAGGCAGTGTGGAATAGCACAAGAGTTCTGAGATTAGAAAGACCTGGACTGAATTCTGGCTTTGTTATTTGGCGAATCTTCCAAAGTCCATTTATTTCTTCAGCCCTAAAGGAGATACTGATAAAGGCCTTTATAACAAGAGTTTTCTGAGGATATAATAAAACAATGCATGTGAAAATACTTTATAAATGCTAAAGCACTGTACAAAGTGTTAGAATGTTTATACTTTGATGGTTGTTATCTAGATGGTAGTAGGTGAAAGATTTGACTCAAATCTGAAGGCCTTGGCATTTTAAAAAGTAATTTACCTGAGAAAGACAAGAATAGAAATGACAATTAGAATTCAAATGAAGAGATTTGGGGAAAATATAAGAATTATTATCACAATTATTTGTGAACAAGCCTCCAGCTTACCCTCCCTGCCACCGAGCAGAAAGAAGAGAGCTCATGTTCACTTAAAAAGATTATTCTGTGTAATATTTTCAGGGAAGAGTCTAATTTGCATTACAACATGCAACTAGAGATAAAAGGAAAGTCAAGACATAATAATATGTGTATGTTCTTTTACATGTATTACTATATTTGATATTTTAAAATACTATGAGATAAAACTATTATTATCCCCATTTTATACATGAGGAAACTGAGGGCAAGAATATTAAATAACAATCCCAGTTTGTCACACAAGTAGTCTATGTTAGTTACCTAATTCCAGTCTAGTTTTCTTAGGGGAAGAAAAAAAGCCTGTGCTCTTTCCAATATTCCTTTGGAGACTTAACTTTTAGTTTAAAATTGGGCTTACATGCATTTCACATTTTTATTTTGTAACTGAGCTAAAAAGGGCTGCTTTTTGGTGAAGTGGATGAAAGCTCAGAGTAACCCTTGCTCTTGGAGGAGACAACTACTCTTCCCTTATTTCTTTCATTTGAGAAAATGCAGGAAGCTACAGTTTCAGTTAACTGAAACGCTACTGGAATTTGAATACTTGACATTTATGCTTCTTTCTTTCTTTTTCTTTGTTTCTCTCTCTTTTCCTTTCCTTCTCTCACTTTCTTCTTTCCTTCCTTCTCTTGCTTGCATTCTTTCTTTCTCTTTCTTCCTTCCTTCCTTCCTTCCTTCCTTCCTTCCTTCCTTCCTTCCTTCCTTCCTTCCTTCCTTCCTTCCTTTCTTTCTTTCTTTCTTCTTTCTTTCTTTCTTTCTTTCTTCCTCTCTCTCTCTCTCCCTTCTCTCCTTCCTTCCCTGCTTCTACTTACCCTCTTTGGAGATCTGTGTGCCAAAGATTCAGTGTCATAACTTCCTGCTACCCTGGTTTACACTGCATATCCCAGCTACTCTGTGGGTTTTATGAAGTTAGTATGAAATCTTCACCTTAACTGCAGTATGTTCAGGCAAGACTGCTCTCTCCTGAAGATGTGTAGAGTAAGTTGTGGTGTGGTTTTTTGGTAATAAACAAGTTGAAGCAGCAGCAGCTAAATAAAAAAATAAATAATTTTTTAGAGTCTACGGGGTACAGCCAAGTTTCTTGAATACCCCTCTGATTTGTTTTAAGTTGCTATCCTTCTGTGGTGTCTGGGTAGGTCCATTGGTTGAACCTCCCACTCTTGATTTCTGCTGGGGTCATGATCTCACAGTTTTGGGACTGAGTCCTGTGTTGGGTCGTGTGCTGACAGCAAGGAGCCTGCTTAGGATTCTCTCTCTCTCTCTCTCTCTCTCTCCCAGCCCCTCCCCTGCTCCCACATGCTTTCTCTCTCTCTCTCAAAAATAGAATACATAAATTTTTAGTTGTTATGTCTCAAATGTGTGTTAATCTAATTCTGGATTTGTCTAAACACATGAGATTTGCTGCAGGTGGTCAGTATATGCTTCTCCTTCTCCTTAAAGGGTTCTTGACTGGATAAGCTGAATATGCTATTGAGTCCTGGTGGGCTCTAGAAGTAATTATAGTAAGAATACCAGCAAGATTTTCCTTTTCTATCTACATATTTGATAAGAATGTTCTGATATTTTAAAACATAATATTCCTAAGTCAAGACAGAAAATTCATCTAAATTTTGGAGAATTGCTAACATTTGGGAAAGATTTTAAGGAAAAATATGCAAATGACCTCCTTTCAATATCCAAACTTCTAGACTGAAATAAAAGAGTTGAATGAATAGACAATACTTAGATATTACATAGTATATACTAAAATATATCATTTCAGAAACCAAATCATTGTGTAGATAGATTTCATAAGTAATCATTCACAAGAATATAATTATGTCTTATTTAAATTTTTTGATAAATAATGCAATTAAGATGAAAGCATTTCAAAATATTTTAGTTCTAATAAAACATCCTGTTTTCTCCAAGATTTTAGATATATGATATCACCAATAGTCTTAAGTAGTTTTATTTTATTTTAAGTTTATTTTGAGAATAAGAGGGAGAGGCAGAGACAAGAAAGAGAGAATCCCAAGCAGGCTCTGCACTGTCAGCACAGAACCTGATGCAGGGCTTGAACTCATGAACCATGAGATCATGACCTGAGCTGAAGAGTTGGGTGTTTAACTGACTGAGCCACACAGGCACTCCTTAAATAGTTTTAATATACATTTGCTTCATATTTACTTGATAACAGATCTATCAGGAATTTTCATAATTGTTTTTTTTCCAAAATACACTTTTCTTTTTTTTTAATAGTTTATTGTCAAATTGGTTTCCATGTAACACCCAGTGCTTCTCCCCACAAGTGCCCCCCACCATGACCATCACCCTCTCCCTTCCTCCCCCTCCCCCTTCAGTCCATGGTTCAGTTTCAGTATTTAGTAGTCTCCCTTGATCTGTGTCCTTCACTCTACCCCACTCTCTTTCTCCCTTCCTCTCCCCATGGTCCCCTGCCAGGTCTCTCCTGTTAGACCTATGAATGCAAACATATGGTATCTATCCTTCTCTGCCTGACTTATTTCGCTTAGCATGACACCCTCAAGGTCCATCCACTTTGCTACAAATGGCCATGTTTCATTCTTTCTCATTGCCATATAGTACTCCATTGTATATATATGCTAACTCAGAAATGAATGAATGAGTGACAGAGGACTATGCCTTTGCAGGTAGGAAGCAATATTGTTAACTTTGCCCAAAGGAACAGTCGACCATGTCAGAAATGGCTAAATAATTAAAAGGGAAAGAGAGAAAGCACACACCTGTTGTGAGTGGTTTGCCAAGTGAGTTTTATTATCAAAAGCTCTTTTCTTGGAGCCAACAAAGGAAACTGGTTGTTTTTGAAGATAAGATCTGGATAAATTGTCAAGAGACCAAATATAACAACAATATATAGTTTAATAGATCTGCTAAAAAGATTTTTAGATTCAAATGATATAAAGCTTCTCTGATTCTTCCCTTTCTTTTAGAAAAAAAAAAGTCTTATTTTGTATTTTTTCTCACATAGACATCTCAATCAAATTAGCCACCAAAATATTAACTGATTATCTACTGAGAATTTGATAGTTTACCCAAGAGGATATAAACCTAATAAGAACTATAAAAGTTGAAAGGATTAAGGACTCCTTCAAATGCTCTCTACTCCTAAATTCTACTAATTCATTTTTTTACTGTTAGACTGTGATTATGATTGTAATAATAGTAAGAATTCAAAAATATAACATAAAACTCATTTTTCATTTACTTGCTTTATTATTCTTAGTGATATATTACATATATATGTAAATACAGATTGTATGTAATACATACATATAATGTATATATATATAGGATATATATTACATACTAATATTACTTAGACTTATACACATATATAATTCTAAATAGTGCTGCTAACTGTACAAAAAAACTGTGCACAGTGTTTCTTGAAAAGCACAGCAGTACAGACGACTAGAACTGCTAGCTACTGCTTCATTGTTGTGGTTGTGGTTATTGATTTGCACTAAAATCTCTGATGAAAGAAATAGAGCCTCAGCACAGAGACAGAGGCCAAATCGGGGCTTTTCTTTCTCCCTGTTGTGCCATTTAGCCAAACTGTGCCTCTAATCCTGCCTTTATTATCAACAGTAACCATGAGATTCAGCATTTTTTCTTTTCCTGTATTGCCCTGCTCAAAAGTAGATGGAGGCAGAATGGAGAGAGTACAAGTGTCCCCCTTTTAAATTTATAACATCCAGCAACTGCCTCCCCCTCCGCTCCACAGCATGCCCCCCCAAATCAGAGGTGCACATTATATAACAGCATCTCAGAAAGGAGACAAACAAACACTAGAAATATGATAGAACATGAACTTTTGGAGTGCATGAGAAAAAACCCCTAAAATCTGAAATATAGTGTGTAGTTTATTGTTCTTATGTAGGATCAAAACTGGATTTTATAGTTGTACTTAGACAGAAAAAAAAAATGAAGATGAGCCATGTATGATTTACCATGACAGATGCTGTGCTGCCACCTCTCCCAACCATCTGAGTTACTAAGATTAAGTCTACACGTAATTACCAACAGGCCACACCCTTGTTGTTTATTTTTTTAATGTTTATTTATGTTTGAGAAAGAGAGAGAGAGAGAGAGAGCACGCACAATGGGGGTGGCAGGGAGAGAGAGGGAGCCACAGAATCTGAAGCAGGCTCCAGGCTCTGAGCATAGAGCCCAACCCAGGGTTTGAGCCCACAAACCAAAAAATCATGACCTGAGTTAAAGTCAGATGCCCAACCCAGTGAGTCATCTAGGTGCCTCTAGGCCACACTCTTGTAATAACAGTCTCTCCTCCTGCTCCTTCTCTGAGTAGATAAGGCAACATTTTTCACTTATGGGGAGAAAGCTCACTAACCCAGTAAGAGTTGGCTTTCTTTACTTTCTTTACCACATTGGGTATGCCATCACAGAACTACCTACTACACATCCAGAGAGCAAATGTGGGAATAATTTTCACTTATATCGTATCACCAGGTTGAGATTTAATTTCTTGGACATGGTTTATTCATAGCTCTGTGATATAGCACAGTACCTTGCACTTCTTTTTTTAGTTAATGACTCTTCTCCCAACCTATTCAAAATGTACCTGTAAAATGTAGGTCTTAATATTTTTAAATGATCAAATTACAAACACAATTCAAGTTTAAAATTTTATAATTATACTTCAATATGAGTTACCCTAGGAGCTGACTAGTTATTATATTTAAAAAAGCAAAGCTAAGTAATGACAAATGAATTAATAAACTAAAACAGTACCCTTTAACTTAATATTCTTCCATTGTATAGTTTCATTTAATAATACAATCTACATTGATCAAACACAGATTTAGTGTCTGGTTAATTTCATGCAAAGTGTAATATATACAGTCAGTCAACAGGCATATGTAATATTTTAATATTTGATACTAAGATTAATTAATTGTATGTAATATCAAAATAATTAAATATTAATTTTAATAATTTTATACTTGATTTTAATCATTATTATAAACAATCTAATTGAAGAGCAAATATCTATTTTGCATAATATTTCTTAAAGGACATTTTAGGTTAATGAATATTAAAAATGACTGAAGATAATTTGAATGAAGCTTAAAGCCTTTGGGTTATTGAGCATTGAAAGTGTATCCCTTCTAATTCATTTCAGAAAAGAAAAAGGATACCAGATCTGTCTTCTGAAAAGAATCATTATTCGAATAGACTAAAATGCAGTTCTTCACCTGAAATTCTAATTTTTCACTTTGTGCAAAGCCAGCTATTAAATCTCTCCTACCCATTTTAGAAAAATAAGATCATATTAAACATTATTGGATTTAATTGCCCCTACCCATTGCACACAGAAAGCTAATGGATTTAATTGGCACTACAGATCTTGACTGAAGAATAAGAGAAGCAAACTAATATTTATTGTATATGTGTCATTTGCCAGGTGCTCACACCTATTTTAATCTCCTCGAAACAACTTTGCTAAGTACATATCATTTAACAAATAAAAAGAAAACATCTGAGATTCAAAAAGAGTATATGTTTTGCCTAATACCATGAAGCTATTAAAAAGTAAACCTATTATCAAATCTACGTGTGCCTGGCTGTAAAGCCTGATTCCATGTAGAACATACCACCTCATTCCTAATGTAGTTAATCATGTACCATCTTAAAGTCTTACGTTTTTGTACACGTTCTTGGCCTCTTAAGTGGGCTATCAGATCCTAAATGATTCAGAGCCTGGGATTCCAAAGGAGTGAACTTTGACATTTGGGGTGTCAATTTTAATTCTGTCAGTTACTAGCAAGTAGGAAATCTCTATAGATCTCATTTTACTAACACATAAAATGAGATTATTATATTACCCTGATAAATTTGTATTAGGGAACATGACAAGTTTAAGTTTATATGCAAAAGATATTTACTGCCTATACAGACAAATTCCTTTCTTATTTCTTACATATGTTTTGTTTTATTCTTATCTTTCACTGGGTCTATCATGTACAAAGAATCTATAAAGATAAACTAAAATTATTAAGCATATATCATGTAGTTGATACTTTTGTGAACATTATCTCTTATTAATATCTCATCACAATCCTCTGAGATGGTATCCTGCCCCAGGGTTTATTCTGCTTCTCTTCTAAAACTCTATAGTTTCCATGGGCATTTGATCTTTCCTATGGTCTCACGGCTTTAAATAAACTTCTAGATAATTTCTCTGAGTTCCAGACTCCATGTATTCAACTACCTACTTGAAATTTCCATTTGAATCGCTAATAAATGTATCAAAAATGTATATGACCTAGAACTCTTCATTGTTGGGTCTGTACCTAATCCTACTCAACCTTTGTCAATTTATATAAATTACACTTCCAACTACTTATTCATGCAAAAACCTCGGAGTCATCATGATTCTTTCCTATTACTCATGATCTTACACATCCTACTAAATAGCAAAATTTGCCTACAGGCAAAATTTATGCTTCCATTTATCCACTTCTATTATCATCAGAAGTCATCATCTTGGATCTGCTTCTTGACAAGTCTGTTCCTTTTCATTGCATACTTATAACCCTTGGCTCTACATAAGAGCCAGAGGATCTTTTTTGAAGATGTATAGTACACGATCTCTGATGGCTTCCCATTGCAAGAAGAAAAATCCAGACTTCTTATTCTGCCCTACCAAATTCTGGTTGACATGATTTCTGCCCAATTTTCCCCTTGTTATATTTCAGCCATACTATATTTTTCAGGGAATTTCTTAAATAGCCAGGCTCTTTTCTACCTGAAAAATTTAACATTTCCTACCACTTTTTAAAACTTTTTATGTCTTTTATTTATTTTTGAGAGACAGAGAGAGATAGTAGAGCAGGGGAGGGTCAGGGAGAAAGGGAGACACAGAATCTGAAGCAGGCTCCAGGCTCTGAGCTAGCTGTCAGCACAGAGCCTGACACCGGGCTGGAACCCACAAACGGTGAGATCATGACCTGAGCCGAAGCTGAACACTTAACCGACTGAGCCACCCAGGCGCCCCTGCTACCATTTTTAACTTGAACACTTTCCAACAGTTCTTTCCAGCTCTTCACAGAACCAGGTTTCTTCTTATGTTTCAGGTCTCAAACCTACGTATCTCTTTAGTGAGTCCTTTCTTCATGATGTCATCAAATATGTGGTTTATGTGAGATCATTTCTAATAGTGCTCTGTTTTATCTTATTTATAAAACTTATTGCTACTGGGTTATCTATTTTTCACATATATATATATATATTTGAGTATAAAATACAGTTTATGAAAGCAAAGATCTCTTATGCTTTTTTTTTTTTCCTCAGCATTGTCTTTTACTTTTGTTACTCAGGTTCCAGGGAGTTGCCAAAGTGTATGTGACTGGCATCCAAGGATGAGATGAGATAGCCAAGTAGATGAGATGGCACCCAAGATACTTTTCTCTATTGATTTCTGTACTCTAAGGAAAATGATATGACATATGTATAATTATCTAGCACAGGGTATTCAATGAATGCCAGTTCCCTTTTCTAGCAGGGTTCTCCACAGGCTATACCTAGATATCATTATCCTTCCTCCTTTAGGGAACAAAGCTCACCTAGAAAACTAGGAAACAGAAAGTGCAGTACAGTTTGGGTAATACAGTTGGCTAGCTGGCTTGGTGCAGGGCCTCACTGTGTCCCCATCCTCCCCACTCTGCTCTGCCAGGATGGGGTCGGGAGTAGAGTTTCTCAAGAAGCTTCCCTGACACCTAATCAGCTGTCGTAGAAGATTCCATGTGGAGGGCTATGGGCTGAAATTCTCTAGTGCACGGTCCTCTCTTTTCAGTGACGATAATTGTATAAAAAGTAGTGGACATATATGCCAATTTCATGGCTTGTATTTAGGATCTCAACAGACCTGCTGTGCTCCATATCTTGGAAATCCACATGATTCACAGTAGACTGAAGTCCTGCTTGATGTGCTTCAGAATTAGGAATGACCTTGGAGATAAAGATGCCTAGCTGGGAGGCCTCTCCTCCACAGATATCAAATGACAACTGAGTTCCAGGGAGCTTCTTCAGTGTGACAGTTCCAGGCAGAAACTGGGTCATTGCTGTAATCCAGGTGATACGCCCTCTCATGAGGAGAAATCCATGCTTGGCGATTGCAGGCAGGTAGGAAAACCACTGGTAGTCATCATAAGGAATCCATCTGTCCATCTCCAGTAATGCTTCCCAAGCCTCAGGCACCTCACGTTCCTCAGGCTCTGCTCTCACTGCCAATTCAGACTGGAAACCAGAAGCCAATGCTCAGATGGGTTGGAAAGGGCGGGTTCTGGGTGCCGCACACAGGCCCTCCTTTTCCTAAAACGCCAAGATCTTTTATGTCTTATTGATGACCATATTGCCAAGTGCCTAGAACTGCATGATATATACTAGTTCTCAGTGAATGTTTATTGAATAAATGAATGGGTGGATAAAGAGATGTTATATGCACTTATGAATGATGAAAAAAGACTGAAGAGTATAAAAATTCTAAACAGAAAAATTAAGAATAAACACGTCAGTTGATAGAAATAGGTGTCTACAAACTGTATGTGGCCTACATTTATCAGTGGTTAACACATAAGCATTGAATGAATTCAAGAATCCTTCAGAGTGATTTTCCTCCAATTATCAAGATATGCTTAAGGACTAGTGGCCTCAACTTACATTGAAATATGTGAACTAACTAGACTTTCACATATTTCTACTCAAGTAAGCATGAAATAAGCTGAACTGCCTTATATCCTCCTACAAAATGTCAATATGAAATTAAAATTCATCACTGAATATGGCTAACTTGTTCTTTACAGTTGTTGCGTTGTGGCACTAAGTCAAAAACCATCAAAATAGCTAACATGTCATCTCATTTTCCATAATTTATACCTATCACTTCAAATGGAAGAGGTATGGCCAGGGTTGCAGCATCCCTTACCTTCAAGGGTATCTTGTATTTTCTACTCCATGGAGGTATATAATGAGACAGCTCTTGCAATGATTATGGTACAATCTCGTCTTTGCCAAAATATATTAGTTTGCTGTGCCTTCCCCACAAGATTCCTCCCCAACAACCACATTTATCAAATGTGGTTGTTATCAACTGGCATAATTAATTTTCTTATTCTGTTTCATGTAGGGAGGGCATAGGAAAGAGAAACGTGTTATGATCTATGTAGAAGCATAATGTTAAGATTCAAAAATTGAACTGAGGCAGATTTTTAAGGGTTTGAAGTTGAAGCATTTCATTTCTTTGAAGAAACACCTTCAAATAACAGAATGAGGTAATATGGAAGCTGGCTTAATGTCTACAGATGACTTTTCATCTGGTCTGGTTATTCAACAACTATAAAATTGCTTTAGGAAACTCCCAAAAGGTAGCAGTGCAGTATGACACAAATATTGATCAAGCCAGGGAAATGACAAGATAGAGGTGACCTATTCTTTGATTTTAATTGAGTTTTGCCTCACTTTCCCATCCCTAATGAAGTCCATCTCTTTCTGTCTGAACTCCAAAGACAATTAGTTTGTTCCTTTCCACACTACAACTTGTCATGTGTTAGTTGTACACATCTTCCATCTCACAGTAGCTCACAGCCTTGTCAAGGGAGGGGTCTGAGGTTTATTTTTCTTTCTCATGGATACCAATAATAGATCAGAGCACTTGAGTTTCAAAGTATATTTAAACAGTAACTAAAATTACTCTTTATAGGTGTTTGTGAGGCTTTTGTTAATTAATTTATAAAAATTATCTGGTGGCAGGAAAAAAAGGAAGGAAGGAGGGAAGGAAGGCGGGAAATAAAGAAGGAAGGAAGGAAGGCAGGAAGGAAAAAATAACTCCTAGTTAGAGCTAATTTTTATTTAACAAGGCTTTAATATAAGGAGTTTAGCTAAGAGCTAAGTTTTCCTCATATTTTAAGTCCACTGGAGGTAGGAATGCCAAATATCAAGATACAAACTGAAGCTTTCATCCACAAGGTGACAGCTTGCTCCTAATGTTTAAGCAATTAAAAGATCTATCTGGGAGGCACTGCTTTGCCAACATGAAAGTCTTCCGCCTCCGTGACTGCCACACATTGCAATCCCTACATGAGTCCCATTGATCTCCTAAGAGAGCAACAACTAATTCCAGGTGTCTCTTTGGGTAAAGTATATTCCTGGCTCACTTGTGAAATTGCATGTTTTCTAACAAGTCTCCTTTCCACATTCAAAGAAAGTGCATTTACCTCATATGATGCAGTATGCTATAAAACCGAGTTTTCTGTAGCAAATATTTGCTATTACTCTCCAGTGTCTCCCCAGGGTTTATTTTTGTGACGTTGGACAAGTTTTTCCAGCATCAATTTTCTCTCTTTTAAATGTGAATAATAATTTTACTGCTTATTGCCTTTCCAGAATACTAGTGATGGGAGAGGGGAAGTGAAATAAAATACTGCAAAAATCAGAAATATACATGTAAGGTTCTAGGATAAAGTAGTGTAAGACACATAGGCTCCCTCAGAAATACAACATTTTACTGACAAATCCTCAGTATCTGTAGCGATTACAGAGCCAGTATCTGTGTCTAAATTGTTTGGAAGGAAGACAAGAATAAAGCATCTAGGAGAGAATATATGAAAATAGCATACAAAAAATAAATTCTCAAGATTATGGGTGAAGCAAGAATGTTGCATATTTTTAACCTGGGCTCCAAAGCAAGTAGGATAAAATTAGGCAAATAGGAAAAAAAAAAAAAAGAGATTCAAGAGATTCCTAAATACACTCTAGGATTATACTATTATGTTCTATGTTTTCTTCTCATTTTTATATAATAGTTATTACTAAAAGTAGTCATTTGGCTAAGAGAAAAGGAAAACAATGTATAAAGTAGCTTTGATGACAAAAATGTAGACTTCTAATTTGTATACTTTCTCCAGTGTATTTTTTATTGATTATCTGAAAAATTCTTTGTATCATTCCTTGTTCAACCTGAACCCAAATAAAATATTTCTGAATAATACATTTCCAAAAGTAAGAGTTTCAAAGAATTTGAAGCTGTGGTAATATAGTCTAAAGAATTTTTACATGAAGGACCAGAAAGACTGGCTCTTGTTTAATACTGTAGGAGAGAGAAACACAGTTTCAATAAGGAGGGACACTTCTGAATTCTTGACTTCTAAGACATACATTGTTTTAGTATGAGAAGATATTTGACTTTCATCATCAATAATTTGTTTCATTTCACAATTTTTCTTTTGGTGACTTTGATTTTAGGAAAGATTAATTACAAAAATGAAAATTGATCCTTGAATGTAATGGGATTTCTTGAAGTGATTTTATTTATTTATTCATTATTTTACTGATAAGTTACAGGCACATTACATCTGCTCAAAAGCAATCTCTTCCAGTTTATCAGTGCAAGTATCCATATGGCTTCAAAGGAAAATAAATAGATCCCCAAATTAAAAAAAAAAAAAACAATGCAACTAAAAATCAAGAGTTTCTTAGGAAAATTTTGTAACTAACAGACAAAAAGAAAAAAGAATCAATAGTAAAGATGCCTAGAAAAGATTTTTTTAAATGATGAATTAAACATCTATAATCTATAATTGATATAAACATATCAATTATTGAGTCTTTACTGTAAAAATAATAATAACTAATATTATTTTGTGCTCACTATGCTCTCAGCATTCTTCTAAGCCCCCCTTTTTTTATGACTTCACTCATTCTGTCCTCTTAACAATCTGGGCAATTGGTATGTTTTTTAACACTGTTTTTTCCCCCCCTCTGATAAGGAAGCTGAGACAGAAGGAAGTAATTAGTTGCAACTCACACATACAGTTAGTGTGGAGCCCAAATTCTAATCCCTAAAGTCTGTCTTCAAAGTTCACCACATTTTTTGTTTTAGGAATAGTGATAGGTGATATCCTAGCTCTGCTTTAAAAGAGCCTAAGCTCTAGAAAGGGGGAGGAAGGGTCACACATGTGCAATATCCAGTAGAAAGTTTCAAGGTGGACAGAAGATGGGACATCGAGGAGATTTCAGAGAAATGATACTGTGAAGGGGCAACATTCTCCCCAAGGAGAGAAAGGAGATGTCAACAAATACAGATATATAAGCAATTAAATCATAGAAAGTATTGGATATGATGTTTGCATTATATATCTATCTATCAGAGTGGGAAGACAGAGCAGAACGTAACCAATGTCCTAGCAACTGCAGAGAAGAGTAGAAAAAGGTTTCCTGAATCTTGAAAGAGAAGCAGATGATCCAAGGGAAAAGTTGAGAAAAGTGAGTCCTGAGAAGTACACAAGTCTGATGGATCATGAGATAGCCAGACATGTCTAAGAATAGCTGGGACTTCAATATACTAGAGCACAGAAGGAGAGGTAGGTATCTATGTCAGGTTTCAATGTAGAACCTGACATATGGCAAAGAAGATCACTAAGAGAAAGGAATAAATGAAATACCTTTTACTTTCCTCTATAAAGATCCTCAGCCAGTCACAAACTCTTTTCTATAAAAAGAGGGAGGGGTTTGATATAATATGAATCCTTAGTAATGGAAGCTACTATGGAGTCAGGTCCTATAATACATAATTTATTTATTATTTTTTTTAACATTTATTGATTTTTGAGACACAGAGAGAGATAGATCATGAACAGGGGAGGGGCAGAGAGAGAGGGACACACAGGATCAGGAGCTCCTAGCTGTCAGCACAGAGCCCAACGTGGGGCTCGAACCCACGAACTGCGAGATCATGACCTGAGTTGAAGTCGGATGCTCAACCGACTGAGCCACCCAGGCACTCCTTAATTTATTAAATCACTTATTTATTCAGTCATTATGCTCAATACCTTTATGTCATATATGTCTTTATAACGCTTTATGTCGTTATGACATTGTGTCAATGTCAGTGTGCTAGGAACTTTAAGGGACACAAAGATGAATGATAAATAGCATCTGTGCTATTGATACACCCTTAAAGCCTTCCAAGCAGAGCCACGGCATACTGGCTAGTAACCATCTGATTAGGTGGTGACCATGCAGAACTGGTTGTTACATTTTTGAATATTAGTTCCATTCATAGGTATATTGCCTTATACCAAAGCATGTTCATAAAAGCTTGTAATGGCCCATTTTACATTTTAAATAATTATTTGAGTCAGTTGTTAAAGGCAGTCATTATTCAAAAGCATATAGTAGAAACAATTAAATTAAGTTTTATTAAAAAAATGAAAATAAAATACTCAAAACTCATTGCTTTTAAAAATATATTTTACTCTTTTCTATGCTCTTGAAGTTATTCTTTATTGTGTCTATATTGTGGAAATACTATGCAATGATGTGCTACTTACTATGCATCTCTTTCCAACTTTGCATTCAGTGATAAATTTGATAGATGTTAAAAAACAGTTAGGATTACTTGCATCATGGATATAATTAAATCTATAAATTAGAAATCTATTTTTCCCCTGAAAATCTGGTTGTTAAACATTAAACATTAAAGATCAACACATAACTGCTCATTCATAAAATAGCAATACAAAATATATCACTGTGTGTCCTTACCTGCTCCAGTTACAGCAGACCAGTACCCCAGTCTAATTTCCTCAGAAATTAGAAGCTCATGCTCGCCACCCAGCTCCCTAACATCAGCAAGTTTGGACTAACCTCTGACACCATCCTACCATATATTCTAAGTTTCCTGGCACAGTGGTTCTCAACCCTGGCTATCCATTGGGAACACGTAAAGAGCTCTAAAAATTTTCCAGTTCCTTGCATCTATCTCTGAGCATTCGATTCAGATCATCTACCAGTAGGAACAGGAATATATATTCCCAAGGTTACTGTAATTGTAAAGTCCAGGCTTAAAAAGAACATCAGAACTTACCAGTAACATGGGTGTTGCCGGAGTGAGTCATCATCTTTTCTTGCTTAAGAGAACATATTTTACCCCCCCCCCCAAAGTAAGCAGGGGGGAGAACCAATTCCAGTACCTTAATTCCAAGGTACTGTCCCTTTCTTCTTTCCTAAGGGGAGAATGTTTTTAGTGAATCCCAGGAAGCTTTATGATCTTCCTTTTTCTTTGGAAGAAAAAATAACAAAATCTAATCTCTGTAAGGAAAGTTATTTTACAAGGAGAAATTATAAAAGATAAATTTATATATTTCCATGCACCTTCAAACCACTTTTCACACCGGGACACTTGTTTCTTTGTTATACATATATATTATCTGTCACCACTTAAAAACTCTCTCTCCTTGTGGACAAATCTTAAGATGACCCTGATCACCACCCCCCACTGTTTACAATTTTAATCTGGCAGAAGTGACAGAATATCACTCTTATAATCATATTATGTTATATAAAACTCCATCTTGCTAGCTCATTTGTTCTAGTCAGGCTGCTTCCTCCCCCACCCCCTTGACTTGTGCATTTGGAAGAGTAAAAGTACTGAATATTGCCTATCATCACCAAAATGGGAAAGTGTTTGCTTCCCTAGTCAAGTCTCCAGATGAGAACCCAACTTTTGCTAATACATTAATTGTCTTTTTCTTTTTTTAATTCACCCTTTTTTGATAAAAAGTTTATTTTTATTGAGAGACAGAGGGAGAAAGAGAAAGAAGCAGAGAGAAGGGGGAAAGAGAGAATCTGAAGGAGGCTCTGCACTGTCATTATGGAGTCAACACAGAGCTTGAACGCATGAACAGTGAGATCATGACCTGAATGTAACCAATTGAGCCACCCAGGTGTTTGGGGTTATTTGATACCCCAAGCAGAAGATCCAGCAAAGCCATGCCTGGGTATCCCACCTGCGAGATAATATATAAATGTTACATTTACCTACTAGGTGTAGTAATTTGTTATGCAGCATAAACACTAATAAAATCACCTTTAAAATAATTGTCTAACTCTTCAGTGTGACATCCATCTGCCAAATGGTTGATCCAACATTTCCTTCTAGCTTCTCCTATTGGTCATTTGATCCAAGCACCTATAAAAAGCCCATGCACTTTTATACTTCCATTCCCTTGCTCATGTTCTTCCATCTGCTTAGAATGGCCTTCACATTTTTTAAAACATAGATAGCAACCATTTGTCCTTGGAAGTCAAATATAATAACCACCTCTATGCTCTCAATAAAAGCACTCTCACCCACTGCCCCCTCAAGGTCGACTTAACTGGCCCATCTTTTGTGTGTTCATAATTTCCTCTATACCTATCTTATAGGGTTTACCACATTGTGTCAGGGTCAGATTTTGTGTTTTGTTTTCCTTTTATATTGTGAGTTCCCAGAGAGTAAGCAGGGTGTACTATTTATCTTTACATCCCCAGAACCTAGAGCATGTGCTCTGACACATATCTGCCATTCCATAAATGTGTGTTAAGTTGAATCGAACTGAATTTATACTCCCGTAGCTCGAAAATGTAAATGTTTGGCACGTTGTAGGCCCAACTAAATTTTAAATGAGTATTCTGTGTATAATTGCTTATATTTTTAAACAACATTGCCTAAGCTAGTAAAGAATCACTGGGGACAGTAGGCTGCTTTAATGAGATAGGGGCAATTCAGGCTAGAAATTACCTAATGGATTTCGCTGATAATATTAGGGGTCGGCAATTCCATTTCACAATTATATGATGCTTAGAGAAGACTTGAATAAATACATAGAATAAATACCTAACATTAAGATGCAGAAGAAAATGAACCAACTAAGAACCTGATAGAGAATGTGTGTAATTATGTTTTTTTGAAAGAAGGCAATGCATTGAGAATCAAAGTAAAAAAACAAAAAGCTAAGTTCCAATTATTCAATAAAACGTAGTGTTTGCAATAGACAGGCTGTCAAAATACTTTCGTGTTAGAGATAGGTAACCCCAAAATGACTTGGCAATATAATATTGTAATATAAATTCACTGCAGAAAGTGAAAGTGGAATCTAGGGAAGAGGATGTAATCCTAAAAGTGCATTAAGATGCTATACATAATAACTCAAAATCATGAAAAGACTAAAAGCTAAATATATTTGAACCAGGGGTGGTCATGTCTCCAAGGTTTAAGAAGCATTTCATAGAAAGTAAAAGATTTTGTACCCTGCAACTTTACCGAATTCATTTATCAGTTCTAGAAGGCTTCTGGTGGAGTCTGCTGGGTTTTCATGTAGAGTATCATGTCATCAGTGAAAACTGAAAGTTTGACTTCTTCCTTGCCAATTCTGATGCCTTTTATTTCCTTTTGTTGTCTGATTGCTGATGCTAGGACTTCCAGCACTATGTTAAACAACAGTGGTGAGAGTGGACATCCCTGTCGTGTTCCTGGTCTCAGGGGGAAATCTCTCAGTTTTTCCCCATTGAGGATGATATTAACTGTGGGTTTTTCATAAACTGCTTTTATAATGTTTAGGTAAGTTCCTTCTATTCCGACTTTCTCAAGGGTTTTTATTCAGAAAGGGTGCTGTATTTTGTCAAATGCTTTTTCTGCATCTATCAACAGGATCATATGGTTTTTATCCTTTCTTTAGTTAATGTGATGGAACACATTGATGGATTTGCAAATATTGAACCAGCCCTGTAACCCAGGAATGAATTCCACTTGATCATGATGGATAATTTTTTTATATGCTGTTGAATTCTATTTGCCAGTATCTTGTTGAATATTTTGAATTTGCACTTTTTCTAGTTTGTTGAAGTAGGCTGGGATTGCAATATACTTTCCTCTTAGGACTGCCTTGGCTGCATCCCAGAGATTTTGGATTGTTGTATTTTCGTTTTCGTTGGTTTCCATATATTTTTTAATTTCTTCTCTAATTGCCTGATTAGCCCAATCATTCTTCAGTAGGGTGGTTTTTAACCTCCACATTTTTGGAGGTTTTCCAGAACTTTTTTTGTGGTTAATTTCGAGTTTCATAGCATTATGATCTGAAAGTGTGCATGGTATGATCTCTATTCATTTATACTTATGGAGGGCTGCTTTATGCCCCAGTATGTGATCTATCTTGGAGAATGTGCCATGTGCACTTGAAAAGAAGGTGAATTTCCTAACTTCAGGATGCAGAGTTCTAAATATATCTATCAATTCCATCTGTTCCAATGTGTCGTTCAGGTCCATTGCTTCTTTAGTGATTTTCTGTCTGGTTGATCTATCCATTGCTGTCAGTGGAGTATTAAAGGCCCCTGCAATTAGCACAGTCTTATCAATAAGATTGTTTCTGTTTGTGATTAATTGTTTTATGTATTTGGGTGCTCCCGAATTTGGCGCATAGATATTTATAATTGTTAGCTCTTCCTGATGGAGAGACCCTGTAATATTATATAATGTCCTTCTTCATCTCTTGTTACTGCTTTTACTTTAAAGTCCAGTTTGTCTGATGTAAGTATGGCTACTCCAGCTTTCTTTTGGCTTCCAGTCGCATGATAGATATTTCTCTATCCCTTTACTTTCGACCTGAAGGTATCTTCAGATCTAAAATGAGTCTCTGGTAGACAGCAAATAGATGGATTTTGTTGTTTTTTATCCATTCTGCTACCCTGTGTCATTTGGTTGGAGCTTTCAGTCCATTTACATTAAGTGTTATTATTGAAAAAAAAATCAATGTACAGAAATTGGCTGCATTCCTATACACCAGTAATGAAGCAGTGGAAAGAGAAATCAAGAAACTGATCCCATTCACAATTGCATGAAAAACCATAAAATACCTAGGAGTAAACCTAACCAAGGATGTAAAAGACCTATATGATGAAAACTATAGAAAACTTATGAAAGAGATTGAAGAAGACACCAAGAAATGGAAAAACATTCCATGTTCATGGATCAGAATAATAAACATTGTGAAAATGTCATTACTACCCAAAGCAATCTACACATTCAATGCAATCCCCATCAAAATTGCACCAGCGTTCTTCTCAAAGCTAGAACAAGCTAACTTAAATTTGTATGGAACCACAAAAGACCACCAAATAGCCAAAGTCATATTGAAGAAGAAAACCAAAACATGAGGCATCACAATCCCAGACTTTAGCCTCTACTACAAAGCTGTCATCATCAAGACAGTATGGTATTGGCACAAAAACAGACACATAGACCAATGGAATAGAATAGAGAGCCCAGAACTGCGCCCACAAATGTACAGCCAATTAATTTTTGACAAAACAGGAAAGAGTATCCGATGGAAAAAAGACTGCCTCTTTAGCAGGTGGTGCTGGGAGAACTGGACAACAATATGCAGAAGAATGAAACTAGACCACTTTCTTACCCCATACACAAAAATTAACTCAAAATGGCTGAAGAACCTGAATGTGAGACAGGAAATCATCAAAACCCTCAAGGAGAAAGTAGGAAACAACCTCCTTGACCTCAACCACAGCAATTTCATACTCGACACATCCCTAAAGGCAAGGGAAATGAAAGCAAAAATGAACCATTGGGACCTCATCAAGATAAAAGGCTTCTGCACTGCAAAGGAAACAATCAAGGAAACCTATAGGCAACCAACAGAATGGGAAAAGATAGTTGCAAATGACATATCAGATAAAGGGCTAGTATCCAAAATCTACAAGGAACTCACCAAACTCCACACTCCATAACTCCATAAAACAAATAACCCAGTGAAGAAATGGGCAGAAGACATGAACAGACACTTCTCCAAAGAGGACATCCAGATGGCCTACAGACACATGAAACGATGCTCAACATCAGTCATCATCAGGGAAACACAAATCAAAACCACACTAAGATACCACCTCATGCCAGTCAGGGTGGCTAAAATGAACAGATCAAGAGACTATAGATGCTGGTGAGGGTGTGGAAAAACGGACACGCTCCTACACTGTCGGTGGGAATGTAATCTGCTGCAGCCGCTCTGGAAAACAGTGTGGAGGTTCCTCAAAAAACTATCCATAGAACTCCCCTATGACCCAGCAATAGCACTGCTAGGGATTTAACCAAGGGATAAAGAAGTGCTGGCACATGTACTCCAATGTTCATAGCAGCACTGTCAACAATAGCGAAATCATGGAAAGAGCCTAAATGTCCATCAACTGATGAATGGATCAAGAAGATGTGGTATATATATGCGATGGAATGTTACATGGCAATGAGAAAGAATGAAATATGGCCATTTGTAGGAAAGTGGATGGACCTTGAGGGTGTCATGCTAAGCGAAATAAGTCAGGCAGAGAAGTACAGATACCATATGTTTGCACTCATAGGTCTAACAGGAGAATAGGAGAAACCTAATGGAGGACCAGGGGGAGGGGAAGAGAGAAAGAGAGTTGGGGAGAGAGAGGAACACAAAACCTGAGAGACTATTGAATACTGAAAACAAACCGAGGGTTGAAGGGGGAGGGGACGGGGAAAAGAGGTGGTGATAATGAGGAGGGCAATTGTGGGGAAGACTACTCGGTGTTATATGGAAACCAACTTGACAATAAACTATTTATTAAAAAAGTAAATCAAAGAAAGAAAGAAAGAGAAAGTAAAAGAAAAGAATGACAATAATCAATATACCGCTTCAACGCCTGAGCCAATCTTAACTCAAAAGTTGGAAATAATTTGTAGCAAAAAGCAAGGTATGGCTAGAGCCTCCCGGAATATTGCTACTCTTCATCCTCGAAATTTTCAGTTATGTGTTCCCCAGAATTTCTGCGAGAAGTCCAGTAACTCCAGTTAACATCAATATAACCTTTGATGAAGTAGAAAACTCTAACATGCATGCTACTTTTTCAGGAGGATTAAGTCTGTGTTTTAATCCTGGAACAAATACAGAGACTCCTACCTATTTTGAAGCCTCAGTTTAAATATGCATTTCTGAGTCTTGAACCTGCTGGGTTCTGCTTACACCTATCTTTTTGGACTGATAGAAAATGTCCTTGAAAATGCTCTAATTTTATTAAATGTTCTTTCTGAGTTATTAGAGGAGGCTAGTAAAAATTTAAACTGAGTTGCAATATTGTTCATTTTAACTGGCAACTGAGTTAAAACAACAAATTCTCTAGGTTCTGTTTTTCTTTCCAAGTCTGATTCCCTCTGTTAAACTTTACGAGGTTTTGTAAAAAGCTGACTAGATTAGGAACAACAAAGAGTATCCAAATATGGCAGAGTTTGACCCTCGGAGTATATTTCTTCTTAGAACTGGTGCCCACAAGTAATAATTTTGCATGTATCAGGAACTCTTTATTATCAAGTACAAAATAACACTAAAGTTTAGATTCTCTGTGTTTTGTTTTGTTATGTTTTGTTTTACCCTTCAAGGAACAGAAGATACAAAAGATAACAGTCAGTTTATTTTCTATTTCTTATTTGTAAAAAGACCACAGAGAATGTTTGGTTGAACTTTTTTCTACTTTAAAATTATTTTTTCTTTTATTTTAAATAATTACTTTGAAATAGGACAGGTCTAGTTCTTTTTTTTTTCCTAAAGACAGTCAAATTATAACAGAACTCATCCATGTAGCTATCACTGAGTTGCTTTACTTAAGCTATAGAATTCTTAACACTTATAAAAATTCAATTAGTTTACCTATGCCATTATATTTAATCAGTTTGGTTTTATTAACAATTTTAATATTTTTTTAAATTCTAAATTCAAACTTGATAAATTAATGATACTTAGTCTCATGAGTAAGGTTTTTGACACATTCCAGAGCAAAATAGAAGAGCCTTATATTCACCTCATTTGCCTTGGTAGCATGAAAAATACAGAAAGAATGCTCAATTTAGATTAAAAGCACCCTGGTTCTTCTGTGTCCAACATTACTGTCTGTGTAATTTTGGTTAAGACATTTTAAATTTTATAAAAACTGCATGCTAATGTCAGCCCTGCCTACCTCACATGATTTCTGTAAATATTAAAATATTGCATTTATAAACAAACTTTAAATCACAATGTGTATGAATTTAAAGGATTACTTTAGTGATTTTTTTCTGAGTATATACTTATATTACATTTGTCATGACAATTTTTGACAATCAAGTTTTCTTTCACAGATTGAAATCCAATTAGATCTCTGCCGACCATGATGAACACTTGGACTTATTTGGCAGATTTATTTGTTTTTTTTTTATACAAATGTACAATTTAGAGTGCCATTGTTACAATTTATAGGAAAAGCGTAAATATGCAAACACTGTGAAACTAGGTGACACAAAACTAACATTTAATATCTTTGCTTTATTTTCCCTTCCTATTATTTATTTAGCATTTTCCTCTATTGTTTGTAAATCCTGTGTTAATGGTGGGTATATATATGTCTCTTGGAGTTAATAAATGGTGCCAGGGAAACACTATATCCTTCAAATATAAAACAGTATTAGTACTGCTATACTACCAAGAGGACACGTTCACATAATTTTCAATATATTGGGGGTATAGCTCAGGGGTAAAGCATTTGACTGCATATAATTTTACAATATATAGGGCACCTGAACTTGGTCTTTATAATCACTCTAAACGAGGAAATTGTGACTCAGAAAAGTTATATCAATTACCTAGGGTCAATCAGTTGATTATTTGATAGATACAGATTGGTAACTAGGTTTTAGTCTACCTTTAGAGAAGTAAAATCATTTATTCCTCTATTTTGAACACCAAATCTTAAATTGAGCTATATTAACTTGATTAAAAAAAGAGCTATCTTAACTTGATAAAAAAATCATCCAATATATTGTAATACGAAATATAGGTGAACAACATTCCCTAAAGGATGGGTTATTCATAAAAAAAAAATAGTATCTCATCTTTTTAAGTCACAGGTAGTACTTTGGGTTTTTTTAAAGATATAAATAAAAGTATAAGTTTATTTTTTAAATAGTTTATTACCAAGTTGGTTTCCATATAACACCCAGTGCTCTATGAAACTCACTGAATTCCTTAATAAAGATGTATTAAGAGCCAAGCAATTAGCTAGTTTCTTGGGAGAGCATAAGGGTAATCTATTTTCAGATAATATAATTGAGCTGATTCAAAACCAGAAATATATTGAAATTGCTCAAGGTATTAAAAGCTAAGTATCAAAATAAATAGTCCAGACAAAGGTACCATAGGACGGTATAGGTAAAAGCCTATATCCTTTTTCTGTCACACACTTGAAAGAAGATAATTCTCTTATATGCTTCCTCTGTAAGTACAACAAGATTTTTAACAGATTACATCATGCATACAGCATACAGAAATTTCAGAATGTCATCTGTAATACATCTCTCTTTTTCTCTCTCCTATGATTCTCAATACACAAATGCATCAGGATACCACCATTGGAAACCATCACCTTTGGTGTCTAATTGGGTTTAGAAGGTTTAATGAAGTGGACTGACTTAATATTCTAGAGGATTTAAGTGAATTGGAAACAGTGGGTGACACAATCTGTGTGCAAGTTCAGCTTCCACAACATTATATGAATAGGGGATGGTAAGTGCTAACTTGCCCAATATTAATGCCTTATAGGATATCTTCTCAAAGATAAGGAGATATCCTCCTATGGTAAAGAATCTTTGGTGAATTGAAAATACTCCATAGAAACCATGCAAGTAAGTTTGTAGGCAGTCAGCTTGATAAAATACTGATCAATGCTAACAACCACTCTGAAGCCCTGCCATGTAGCCACAACCACGAAGCTTGACTGAAGACTCTGATCAAGCCAGGGAAGGGATTGTTGACCCAGCCATGGTGATGTGTTGGCCATCAGTGGACATCAGTGAGGCCAGTCCGTTGAATTGTCATAAGAGGATTTCTCTTCAGCAAAGGAAAGGAGATGACGCTTTTCTCATATTGTAAATTATAAGGTTCTGGCACTCAGCCTAGCTGAATTGAGGTATACTGTCACAGAATGCAATAGGCAGTAAGAAGGCATGCGTCTACTCTTACCTTCCTGAGTTTCCTCCCAATACACACTATTCTAGGACTGTTATTGGTGTTGCCTAGTCATTCACCTATATGTGTTTATCTGAGAGTAATAAGGATGGTATATATTAGGGATGGATGAAAAATCTATTTTGGTGCACAGATTTCCTGTTTGATTGGAGAGAGAGAAACATTTGTATACAAATGACTGCTTGTTACGAATTTGGGCTACAGATTCATGCATGGATTAGCCTGTTATGAAATGTCATGATTGGACCTCTCACACAAATTTTACTCAACACCTAACTTTAAGACAGGCAATTTTCCTTACATTCTCGGGTAAGGATCAAGGTCATTTGTGATGGGATTTCAACCTAATAAGGGGGCTAACTTTGCAAGTTATTAAGACATGTATGCTCTTATCTTCTTCTTTCCTCTCCCACAACTTTTGATCTATAAAAACTGAAAGGCCAGTTCACTAAGTCTCTAATATGTGTGTGTGTGTGTGTGTACATGCATGTACTTTTGCGCATTTTATCTGCAGCTCTGTACCTCATTGGGTTTTTAATTTATCATTATGTTTCACATTTAAAATTTTCACTTGGTTAAGTTGACAAATCTTCTCAAAATTTTGTAGGTTCTTGTTTTCTGCTCATATTTTCAAGTTTGTATTTTATTTCTTGAAATAGTAATAAGCACAGATTTTAAAATTACTTGTTTATATTCTCTGTAGGTCTTGATTCTGTTCCGTTGGTGGAAGGGTAGCAAGTTCTCACCATAACTAGTTTTCTTGGGGCTAAAAGATTTTGTCTACTAACTATTCAATTTTATTATAAAATTATTTGGGGAAATTCTTTGTGACCTAGGATTCTGGTAGCTTTCTCCAGAGAGAATTTATTTTACTTTACCAGTTATTTTGGGCCCATCCAGTCAGAAGTCATATTAAAATATACTAACACTTTGAAGGTTTTGGAAATTCACACATGATATGAATTTGGATTACACTGAGGATTGGCTCTCAGAGGTAGGTGTTTTCCACCATTGCTCTTCTCAACAACAAAATTGATTTACTATATCTATTAATTTCTTACTTATAAGTAAAAATGGCTTAAGAAAGTTTGAGAATAAACACAATTGATTTATGGTAAGTATTCAACTCAACTGATATTAACATCAGACATTAAGATTTAGAGTTATAGAGTCCATTCCCTAATCCAGCAAGTCAGGTGAGTTTAGGTAAGATAATTTTTTCAGTATTTCAGTTTGGCTGGACTATAGATAAGGAGATCAGAAGAATTCTTTTATGGTAAATCAGGTGAGAAAGAAAGACTTTGCACTACAGTAGTGCTACTTAGAATTTATAGGAAGGGACAGTATGAGAATCATACAGGATCTGAATGGAAAGGATTAAGCAAATGATATTATCAAGAGAAGGAAGAGTCAGATATAAATAGTGTCTATCATAAGTAACAAATTGTGGCTTTAATCACAAAATGTCACTCATGCCATCAAAACCTCTATATTATAAACTCATCAAGATTAAAGGCAAGTAGATGAGAGTAAGTGATATTAACAGTTGTTTTGAAGCAATGAGTTATTTCTAAAAGTCTAGGAGTGGAAAAAATCAAGACAGGATCTTGATGCAGCATATTTTCTGTTATCCAATGAAATAGGTATAAACACATGTATATGTATTTTAGCATGAAGATAAACAAAAACCATTAATTTGATATTTATTCCTTTTCCTAAATCAGTAATTTGTTAGCAAACACTAAGGGTGTTTAAACATTTTGAAATATAGGATAAGGGCCTCTATATCAAAAAGTCTATCAAAACAAATGTATTTCCTCAATTGCATTTGTAAAATTTGAATTATTATTATGATTGCTTCTACTTCCACTCAAAGATAAGGTTTAGACATACCTAAGATTAACACTTCTTATAGAATAAAAAGGAAGAAAAAAATCTAAAAAGAAAACATTAAATTTTCCCTGCTTAGTAAAACAGCGGCTGATCCTGCCTGCTTCAGTTTATCGTTGAATAAAAATTAAATACATGATACCCTGAAGGTAATTTTTCAATTACATAAAATGAATAAACCATGATCACAGAAGAAACTGCCAACACTTACCACACCAATACATGTACAAATAAATTATTTATATTATTTTAATGTCTTCCAGTTTTATTTTAAGGCAGAATTCACAATTGAGCACTAGAAGAAGCTGAACACTTTTTAATACCAACTATTAATTACATGACAATTGACCTAGTCATAAGTGGCAATGCATAGTATATGCTCTTTGTGCTTTTGTATTCCCTTTTGCATTTACCCACCAAATGGCTTGTGCCAATCCAGGATCAGTGAAGTGATTATCCTTACTAACCTTAAATATAATAATACTTAATGAATATGAGTCAGATATATATTTGCATGCAATCATGAGATTTGTCTTGGTCTTATAAAAGTATTATTTTTCTCTTCTACAACTTCAGCCTAACTATGGCTTAGGATGTCTTATTTCTAAAATGGATTATTCTGTCCTTTTTCAGTAAATTCAATACAGCAGTGGTATGCTGTAATACATTCAGTAAAATTAGAGTTACTTTCCAATTTATAAACTCAACCTTAGAAATTTTTCTCCTAATGTGTACTTTCCTTTGTTTTGTTGCTATTTCACACCTCAACAGTGTTTCTGCTTTCTAGAGTGATGCCCTACAAAAAGAGAAAGTTATGAATCTAGTTATTATTTTTTTCCCCTTTCTCTCAAACACTGTTCATATAAACCTCTTATCCACCCCCGGTACTGGGTGCCATTGACGTAGGAGACTTGTCTACAGTTTTACTCCATTTCTACAACTAACAGTTAGCTGGTGATTTCAGCATGGATGGTACATGTGGTTTTCTTGGACATAACCCCATTTTACTTCACCAGTCCAAAAGGACCCAAGTGAGCAGACTCATTTCCCTTCATTTCCTGCCCATTTTCTTCTTACCATACCACCTTCTTCAGTACAGTACTCAGGATGAGCTAAGTAAAAATCAAGACAAAACCAAGATTTCTTTCTCAGACAACCACATACTCCCTCTTGCAGAACCGCAGGGCCCATTTAGTTGTTCCTGTACACACCCATTTTAGAGCTGGGAGGATGACTCCATAATCTTCTTTCTAGACAACATATACTATGGCCTTTTCATGGTTAACAAAGGGCAGCTTGGCAAATGTCAAGCTTAAAAAAAAATCCCTGGATGACGAGTGAAAGCAAGTTCTGTAACTTTTCCATACATTTACTCAAATCACCAGATAATACATTTTGAGTATCTTTTATTCTATTGTTTGGGGAAAATGGGGAAGAGGGTAGACAATGCATCTTGAAACACCAAGAAAGCTAACCTTCCTCAACGATACATAAATCATTCTATGATATAATTTTCACAGCAAAAAGGTTGAAAACCATCTGATTTTTCAATTTGATGAGATGCTATTATTAATGATGTTCTTGTTGGAAACCTTCAATGACTGGACTGGTAGAGGATTTGAAGAAAGAAAATCATTTGGATAGTCTTATTTAACATGTAGCACCATGTCACAAATACTAATGGAGTCAGTATATAACCATTTATAGTCTATATTCATGTATTCTATCATATTAAAACTGTTCCCTATTCCTTTAACTTATCATTACATTTTTGTAATATAAGTCATTGCTATGATTTTCAAAAATCTGTACTTTACATTAGTTAAAAAGATATAGTCATCAGTTGCCCAGTTTTCTTACTAAACATATTTTAAAGTTCACTCTGGGTGCCTTCCAAGTTATTTTCAAGATTCTGATTATTAGTTCAAATTTGAATTTATATTACCCTTCAACCTGACCTTTGCCATAAGAAGTACTTCCTATTTGAAGACAGTGTACTATGTTAAATCACATTTTTTAAAATTTAATATCTTAAATAGAGATTGCTTCCCACAAATTGCTGATGTTACTTTTGGAAAGAAATGCAAATGATTCAAGGTCACCTTGGGAACTTTGAAAGAATTGTGTGTTTATGTTCTACATGCAATTTAAAATACCCATGGTTTCACTTAACAGTATATAAAATGCTGTGTTGTGACAGGTATCAACTATCCATTAGATACTGAATCAATTTTTCTTAAGCACTACTAACTGCTTGCTTTTCTTGAAGTTAGATCATTCTGAAAATTTCCTGTTAGACCTATGCATGCAGACATATGGTATCTGTCCTTCTCTGCCTGACTTATTTCGCTTAGCATCACACCCTCAAGGTCCATCCACTTTCCTACAAATGGCCAGATTTCATTCTTTCTCATTGCCATGTAGTACTCCATTGTGTATATATACCACATCTTCTTGATCCACTCATCAGGTGATGGACATTTAGGCTTTTTCCATGATTTGGCTATTGTAGAAAGTGCCGCTATGAACAATGGGGTACACGTGCCCCTATGCATCAGCACTTCTGTATCCCTTGGGTAAATCCCTAGCAGGGCTATTGCTGGGTCATAGGAGAGTTCTATGGATAGTGTTTTGAGGAACCTCCACACTGTTTTCCAGAGCGGCTGCACCAGTTTACATTCCCACCAACAGTGTAGGAGGGTGCCCGTCTCTCCACACCCTCGCCAGCATCTATAGTCTCTTGATTTGTTCATTTTAGCCACTCTGACTGGTGTGAGGTGGTATCTCAGTGTGGTTTTGATTTGTGTTTCCCTGATGATGAGTGATGT